>PGIR01000382.1:0-10001 GCA_002812735.1 Scedosporium dehoogii | reverse complement strand
GAAAAAAAAAAAAAAAAAAAAAAAAAAGACCAAACTGATACTTCCGCTGGCTGATTTCGAAACTCGATTTCTTGGACAACTTGAAGAAAGGCCAAAAAAAGACGCTCGCTTGCTACTCTCATCCTAATCCTCCTAACCTGGAAGTTCATTCTCTTTCTGGTTTCAACTGAGTCCGGGGCCACTTCTTCAGTCTGAGGGGACTCCCCAGCCGGCCTTTCTCACCGTGATACTTCCAGCATCGTCTCTCATTATCATTACCCAGAGTTATTCGCATCGCCCAACCCCTCTGCACACGCAACAACGTCTTTACGGTTTCCGGCCCCAAACAATCCTGTGGCGGAAAACCGGGTGAATACTCTTGTCCGCGAGCTCCTTCCGGAGACTAGCAGCGTAAACCTGCGTATGCTCCTTATCCCAACCCATACCCTCAGCAGCGGCAACGAGTGCGTAGCCCTCAAGATCCCGCTTGAAAGCCTCGCGCTGAATGGCGCCCAATTCCTTCAGCGCCGCGTTCTTGGGCCAGTCGCCAATCGGAACCTAAAAAGAGACCTCTAACTTAGCCACGACAACCGAGGTAGAAGAAAACAAACCAGGATGGGGGGTTTCTCACCGTAATATCCTTCACGCAAACATCCACGAGCCCCGCATTCTTCATCGCCTGCTCTTGGATACCCTTATCGATAATATCAAAAGGCCGGCCCCAGCTCTCCCCCGCCTTGACGAACATGGGGCCCCACTTCCCCAGCGCGCTGTCCTCCTTTACGGAGCCGTCCTCGCTCTCGATGTGGCACTGGGGTTCGTGGGATTCGACGATGCCGCCGGATTTGAGGGTCCGGGCCGCTTCTTTGAAGAAGGCGTCCCAATCGGCGACGGAGCCGAGGAGCCAGCGGAGGTGGATGTAGTCGACTGACTCTGAGGGGAAGGTCCATTCTTTGGTGAAGTCTTCGATTTCGCTGGGAAAAAAAGTCAGGCTTGGATGTAGGGAGGGGACTTTGCGCTGTGGTGGTTCGAAACTTACAAGCGGAGATTGGGGGGGACCCATTGGGGCTGGACGGGGGAGATGTCGGTGCCGATTACCTCGACGTTGGGGTTGTCGTCGGCGAAATCTACTGCCCAGAGGCCTGCGCTGGGAGTAAGTAGCTGAATCTTCATCCCCAGATCAGATTTACATACCGCCTCCGGTCCCAATATCAAGAGCTTTCTAAGGAATGAGAAGGGGTTAGTTCAGATGTTCTTTCGGGCTCGTTGGGAGAACTGTTACTGCCCATACCTTAATTTTCGATCGATCAATCGGCGCCAGATAAAACTCTCCCTTCAAAGCCAACGTCATGGCCAAATGCCTATCCGCTTCGTAAGAAACAAAACACTCAAGAGTTGGGACTTTGGTCGATTACTGTAATTCCTCAGACTCCAACTGTCGCTCATCATTGGCAGCCCTACGAAATCAGTCGCATTCTCAGAAAACCGGGTCAACGCATTTTTTTTTCATTTTGAATCATTACCAATACGTGACGTCTCCAAAGCGGGCGTGATATCGCCGGCCGTGAAGGGTCTGGAATTCAAGAATCGTCGAGGAGATGGAGGCGGTTGACGAGAGGGTTTTTTCTTCGCCGAGCGTTGGGTCGTCTTCCTCTTCATTTTGAGGCTGGAGAGAGAGGGGTTAGCTAGAGATTCTTTTTAGTTTTAATCAGGGTCTGTTTCTCACGTACCGCCGGCTCGATGTGTTCGGTCTCGCCAACCGGACCGGCTTGTCCGCGTGGTGAGCGTTCACCCGTCGCCGCGGCTTGCTTTTCGTCCGCCATCTTGTTTCTTCGTTCCAAAAAGTCGTCAAGGAAGAAAAATCGGGTCGATCCTACGAATGGTTTGAGATGACGGTGAGGGGTAAACGAGATGGGTCGTCCCGTGGAACCATTAAGTATTAGTGGAAAACTAGCGAAACCCTTGGTCGCAGTCGGATCTGGTCCTGAAGCCAATGGCAACAATGTGACACCGATTTTGGTTAGTCTCGATCCTAAGTCCCGCTTCCTACGGGCGGCCACGCCGACTTAAACTCGACTTAACGGGCGCATCCATGCCAGAGGATGAGGCTAGCGCAAGTTGGATGCAGGGCGATGACCATGGATGCGACACATTGGATGCGACACATCGTATGTGACCCCCAGTTCCTGAAGAAATCATGAAGAATCTCCACGAAGAAAACCGGGCACGATGGTATCTGCAGATTCAAACGCCGACGCACGAGGACGGGGAGATATATATCTAATACGGTTCTGGTGCTTCCGGCTCGAAATGAAACTCTTTGGAACAGCGGGGAAGCCTCCATCTCGCGAGAAGCTGCCCGTTTTCCACCAGGATGCGCCGTAGCAATTCGCTCCGATCCTCCACAGCGGCAGGCCATCCATCTCGATCCCGCTCCCGCACGTACGGCTCCATGACCTTCAAGACTTCTCGAACCCACTGCTCAGCCTTACCCTCATCCTTGATCCTTCCCGTCTCAACGATCTGCTGCTTCAGATCTTCCACTTCTTTTTCCCGCCTCTCGACATCGGTCTCGGTCTCAAACGCAGCACGCATCACCGCCAAAAACTGTTGCGACCGTATCGAATAATCCAAATTCCCCAGATCAACGTCAACACCCTCCGTCTCCTTCGCCGCAACGGCAGCCATGAACTCAATCTCCTCCTCAGGCCCCACTTCCGGATCCCAACCCCTGAACCACGTGTATAACCTCGTCCCGCCGTCCGGCCACCCGCCCCCCCACACCTCGAGCGGGCGCGTGCCGTCCAAATCGGGCTCGAGTTCTGTGATTCTCGCCTCCATCGAGTTCCACAGTTTCGGCGAGTAGTACGCCTCCCACCGACACATGTCGTAGTTCCCGTGGCCGATTTCAACGCCGAATTGGCCGGGTCCGAATGGGTGCTCCTTAGAGCAGCGCGAGGACGAATCTATGTCCATTTGCCGAAGCCAGAACCGGGCTTGGGTCTCGGAGTAAGGCGATCCCTTTGGGTTGTTGCCCTTTTGTAAGCGTGCGGTGGTCTGCTGGAAGGTGGAGAAGGCTATTTGGATGATGGTCTCTGTGGAGAGGGTCGGTTGGCTCCATTGCGTGCGCTTAACGCAGTGTGCCCAGCGCGGAACCTTGGTGAAGTGGCCGGTTCCTTTTGATGGTCGTGGTCCCGCGAGCGGGTCGCTTGCGTCCGGGAGATCCCGCAAGTTGGGGAGGCGGTAGAAGCGAGCGGAGGTCGGCTGCTTGAGGAAAGCCGGTGAGTAGTACTCCTTCCATGCGTCCTGGTTGAGCAGCTCGTGTTGCTGGGCGTAGAAGGTGTCAAAGTTGTCCAGTGTCGGCCAGAAGTCGCCGTTCATCTGGTCGGAGGCGCGGTAGATGGCTGCCATTATTTGGGTCAAGTAAAAGACATCGAGAGTGCTTGGATTGATCAGATCAGTGTTTTTCTTCATGAAGGGGAATGAATCTAGTTCTAATTTGGAAATCGTAACTCGTAAAATCGTACCGATTGAACTGTAAATCTCCCTGGCCGAATGACCAGCCTCGCTTGCGGATTTCCTCCGCAGCGTCGAAGACTCCATCGCCATCCCACGCGTGCATTTCCAGATAAAGGAATGCTATTCGCAACAGCCGATCACGGCTGTCAACGGGCACCTTTCCACTTTCGGCATTTTCGAGGAATTCATCAGAACTTATGCCCATGATGCCGACGATGAAGTATGATCACAGCCTAGTGTACAAAGCATGTCACTATGCAAAGCCGTATGCATGAGACGAAGATGTGATGTGTGATGACCGTCTCGCGTCCTCTCTGAGTCTCACGTCCCGAGCGGCGATAGCCTAATGTACTCCGAACATACGCTTCCAGCCCCTTATTATTATTATTTCTAGTAATTCCAGGCATCAGTGATCGATTGATGCAATCCCAACCCAATGATCCCATTAAATCTTGGCCCAATTTCCCATTGCTGACGATTTCCGGGAAGTCCTAAGCTTACTTTAGCTGCCTGCTGCTAGTTTAAGCCAGTCTGATCATGATCGAATGATGCATCTCCTCCTAACTAGTTTCGGATTTCCGCTTCTGGAAAATCCCTACTAGTAATCTTAGATTACTTCCGTCCTTGGCATCTCCATCTCGATCCTCCGATCTCATCTTACCGGTGGAGGCGCACTTGCATGATGTGCACATGCACGGAGTAGTTTATGTACACCCCAAGCACTCCTTTGGGCTGATCTTTGCCATTTTCTACTTCGTACTAAACTACATTGATAAAATTTAGTGTATTGAGTACTGAGTGCGCGTGTCAAATGACGGCGGAGTTAGACACCGGCCCCAATCTCCACCGAAGACGGCCCCACGTCAACAGACTCGACGGATCCAGTTCGACCAAACGCGGCTCCGGCTGGCTCCGAAGGATCATGAACCTAGAGCCGCCGGCCTAGTTCCGGATGATCGACTTAGGTTATTCGGCCTTTATTAAGCACAAGGAAGACAGCTGAGCAAAGTCAAGAAGCCCAGTAATCGAAGAAGCACAGTTAATAGCGAGACGTCGAATTTCTGACGCCTTTTCTTGTAACTGCGCCAAATACATAGTTGAAATCAGAAATGCAGCATCACGTCCGACTGTTCTAATCCCCCCTCCGCCTTCTCAGGCCGTTTCAAGCTAGGACCTTCATCGTTCGCCATCATCATGCAAATATCCAAATACGAATCTACAAAGCAACCGGGAGCAGACACAGCTGTAGAGGATCGTAGTATTATCTCCAAACTACCTCCCTATAGTTGTACTATGCTAAAGCAAAGCCGAATACATCAATGACGATAATAATCGTCACTCTCCTCTAGTAATAGTTTAGAAAAATAAAATCGAAAGAAAAAATAAATAAATAAATAAATAAATAAATAATAAAAATAAAGGGGCCCTAGCCATTACAGTCGCGCCTCCCGTCTGGACCACTGGGACAAGTCCCAGATGGGGATCTCCATTAGCCGGGATATTTCTTTACCAGATCCCTGGTGACCGAGCATCCAATGTCCCCCGAAGAGAACTCGGGACACGACCGGAATCGAACCCAAGCCCTCCTGGTGGGGAGACTTCGGACGCTGCCACCAACCGACTGCGTCAGCCAGCTGGCTTCGGTGATGTTTCGCTGGCTTGTCCCAAATTATACAGTATCGTACGGGAAATTTTTGGGGTTCGGAGGAGGGAAGGAACGAGTGCTGGGTGGGGAGGCGGATTGAGGAAGGGGCGAGTTGCTTAGCAGCGAGGCAGATTCGGGAAGGGGCGAGGGGAAGTGTTACACGCACCTCCTCCCCTAATTGAATACGTTCTCTTGTCGAACTGACTTCGGAAGGCTCGACTACATTGAATGGAATGGAGTTTGCATCTGCCTTTTTGCCTTAACCCCCCATATATATCCCCCCAAGTGCAAGCTAGATCAGTCCTCATTAGCTGCATTGATATCTAGAGTAGGCCCCAGCGGAAGTGTCGTCGCATCAAAGCCCGCCAGGTTATCCTCCCCATCGACACGCCGCCCCTTCGCCTCCAGGAACCCAACCAGATCCCTCTTCACAGAGGCTGCATCCTCGTAATGCCTACGCGCCCAGCGGTTACGCACAATATCCCCCAAGTACTCTGCCTCGAGTACCAGCCACGAGCCTGTTAAAGCCAATCGGAGTCCTCTTCATCCTCGTGGGATGCTAGCCACGAAGCCCAGATACCAAAGTCTGCTATGATGATCCCGTGGTGGTGGCAGAATTCCATGGCTGAGAGTGCGATCAGCGCCCACCGGTAGAGTAAAGGGACAAATGCTGGCGCGATACGTTCCCCGTCGTACATAACAGACTGCTGCTCTTGTATAAACTTTCTAAGCATCATCCCCGTCGGTTTTTCAATGACCCCATAGCCAGTCCATTCATCGCGGCGGAGCCAGCGGGGGATATGCGAGTGGGTTGGGCGCGTGGGCGACATCGACAGTTTGTGGAGCGCGAGAATGGCTTGCTGGCATGGATCATTGAAATCATCCTCGTCCCTTCGAAATCGGGCATCAGGATCAATTTCAAAAGCTGCACCAATTTCATATTGATCGGTAATGTAATCACCCGATGCAAAGCATCATAGCCCCCGGCTCAACCTCGACGGCACAATAATAGAAATCATCGATGAGGTATATTTGGATAGGATTGGGCCTTTTCTGTTTGGGCAATGGAGGTGTATCATGGAACGGGTGGTAGTGGCTTATCTTCGTACGGGCCGTGGTGATGTTGATGTAGCTGTAGATATTTCGATGAGGATGGTTCAGTTTCATGTGCTGTTGCCAGAGCAGAGACGTACTGTTCCACCATCCCGAATTCCCCCACCCAAAGAGCCCTTATCTCGCCATCGGAGGTCCATGGATTCCCCCAAGCACACCGGATCCACGCGCCTCTCCATCGTCAGGGCCCTACCCCGTCTCGACGAGGATGGCCGAGTTTATCCTGCGGGATCTAGGTCTCTTTGATCTCTTGGCCAAGCAGCTAGTGACCGTCTCTGATAGCAACACGTTAATTAACTTGTCTATCCGCCAGAGGATGGTGGACGCTGTGTATTTCTGGGTAGTTTGTATATGTTACTGCCTTATATTTGTGGACATCATCCATTCTAATCCCATTACATAAAGCAGACTCGTATTACCAAATTCGGGGTATCGCGTTTCTAGCCAATCCATCATCACCTCGCTGAATCCAGAAATCACTCATCTCCACCAACCTCTTCATCAGCATCTCCCTCAGCATCCTCCTCACCCGAGTCGGCACCGGGGACGACAATATCAGGATGCGCGTTCTCGACAAGCAGCTCAGCATACTCCTCAAACCACTGCCCAGCCCTAGGCGCACCCTCCAAACCACACTGCCCATCCGACTCACCACCCGGCTTGATCCAAACCAGAGCATCGACAAGCGTATTATTTCCAGTCGACGACCCAGGAATAGCACCGAACCCCCCAATCACGTTGCACCACTCACCCCAGGTTAATCGAGCGCCAGGGAGCTGGACGCGGCCCTGATCGACGATGAAGTTGGAGGGGAGGCCCTCGGCTTCGAGGAAGGGCGCGAGGGACTGCGTGTAGTGGTTCTCGTCCCAGGAGTTGGAGTACTCGGTGTAGTTTTCGCGGATGGTGGCGTTGAAAGGGTTGTAGTTGGAGACGTTGGTGGCGAAACCGCGGATGCGGGCGCCTTCGCCTGCGAGTTTGACGACTTTGGCGAATTCTTTGGCGGCTGGAGGGGAGATGCAGTGTTAGAACTGATGGCTGAGGCACATGAATGTGGTACGTGAATGTGGTACGTCATGTGAGAATGCAAAGGTCATGAAGTGCTACTTACCAGGCTCAAGATTGTCATCCCAACCGAGCCAGCCACCATGGGCTGCATCGATGTACAAATGCACATGATCAAGCTGAAGCTGCGAGATGGCAAAGGCAATACCCTCCTCGTAGGCGGGGACAGCCTCCTCGCACAGGGGAATCTCCGTGTTGGTGATTGCGTTGGCGAGCGAATCCGGCTCGAGCACAACGGCGAAAGTGAGATCGTCGGCGGCCGCTAGCTTCTCCGCGTACGGCTTGATGTACTCCTCCTTGTATCTCTCGAGGCCGTCTTCCGCGACGAGGAACTCGCCGCTGCTTTCGCCTGCGGAGCAATCCCTTGACGGCAGGTCATAAAGAACCAGGCCAATGATCTGCTCCTCGCCCGTCTCCTTCTGGATTTCGCGAGCCGTCTCAACAGCAGCGTCAATGTTCTTGAGACTGGCAACGTTGGACACCCAGACAAACGTGCCGATATTCTGGATCACGCGGACCTTGGCGGCGTTCTCCGCATCGCCGGCGGCTTCGAAGGCGTCGTGGGTCTGGTCGAGCTTCTTGGACCACTCGGGGTTGGCGAAGAGCTTCTTGCCTTCGAAGGGGGAGGGGGTCTTGGGAGGGGCCTCGACGGGTTCCTTGGGCTCTTCGGGCTCTTCGGGCTCTTCGGGCTCTTCGGGCTCTTCGGGGGTGTCTGGGGTCTCTGGGACTTCAGGAACTTCTGGGGTCTCGGGCACGTCGGGCACGGCGGGGGAGTCATCCTGCCGAGAGGCGATGCCGGGGGCTGCAGCGACGAATGTGGCCGCGGAAAGGGCGGCGAGGATGGTTGCTACACGCATGGTGAAGACTTGGGGCGTATCTGTGGAAAGGGGAGAGAAACTACTGAAGAAGGGGGAAATTGAAGAAGGAAAAGACCTCAAGCAATGGTAGTCTCGAAGGCAGGGGAGAGGATGTCCTAGTCAGCAAGAATCCCGCTTGTGTTTGTCGCTTGATGAAGAAAATCTCTCTCGACGACAGGAGAGCCTCTCCACTTTATATAGCTTTAAGCCATCGCCAAGCGTCCCCCAGCACAGTCTTCGTGTGAAGAAGAGACCTCCCGTATTCTACAAGGACATGCAAGTTCAATGATGTGATCGTTTCGACCCGTCCTCGACAATTAGCAATCGAGTGAGGTCATCGCGGGTAGTAAATTGTGTGGCTTCAGATATATGACCCTTTCATCTTCTCAGCCGCCCCCCATAGCAAGAAACCGTGATTGCGCCATACCGGGATGCCGGCGTTGAGTGGAGCTAATCGCGGATCCCGGACATCCCGGACCCGGGACGAGACCACGCATAGCGACGAAATATATAATTTATATTTGACTACCAGTAGACTTTCCTTAATCAGCACAAATACTGTGGACAGGATCATCGGAAGCCTGCTCCGAAGAGATCCACGTGGCAACCGTGGGAGTTGAGCCGCAGATGGCGTGCCTGGAAAAAGATTGGCTCTACCATGGTAATTGGAAATCAATTAATCAATTCATTAGCCCCTTCTGTTCTTTTCATCAACGTCAATTCTAGCCAGGCGGTGGACTGCCCATAGACGGGCGTTGTCATTGCCGCTGAAACGAGTCAAGTCAACCCAATGGCGGGCGACCAATTTGGACAATTTGGACCACCGACTGAGCCATAAAGTGAGGTCTGATAGCATTTATGAGCTAGAATCATCTCAAGGGCATGTCGATTCTTTCTCTTTCCCTATGATCGCCAATGACTCCCGAAGAGAGACGATAGAAACTGGTTCAGTCATTCTGGAAGTCCGGGCAGCTACCGCATGAGCTTGGGGCTTTACGAATTAATACTCGTAAATTGGGAGGCGAAATGCGCAAAGTAGAAAGCGGGAAAATCCATCGTCATGCGCTTAAGCGCCGTCCCGCGACGCTTATTATGCTCTTTGCTGATCTTATTATCGGTTTCGTCTTAAGATTTCCCACTATGCCACCTTTATGCGTGAGGCCTTGTGAGAGGAAAATGGGTGATCATCTCGGTATTCTAGTATCGAATGTCATGCTTCAATCAACACCTTCCTGGCCGAATCGAGCAAGTCGAGTATGGGAGATACGAGGGTGCCCACGACACGTCGGTCAACGTCCCAGTAAGACGATGCTGTAAGTGCCTTTGGTGAGAATGGGCACTACGGAGTAAGAGCTCAAATATTCTCATTCTTCACCAGATGGAGAACTGGACTTAAAGTCTATAGGGAGGAAAAAGAAAATCCTCGGGTCAGACAGGATAGAGACAGCAGAGGGGTGCGTCTTTTTTCCCTCCTGCAATCTTCATACTCAATCAAGTATCAAGTTGTAGAGTTTCTCAACAGGTCAGCTCCAGCGGAATTACAAGTTCATCTCTTTCAGTCTTTCCAAATACCTTATTTCGTCGTCGGGTTCTCATCCCAGGGGAGGTGGAACAGTGGCAGGGCAGATTTCACTCCTCCTAGTTTTCGGGTCGCGAGCCCGAATTCCAGCTTCATACCACAAAAAGAAAAGAAAAGAAAAAATAAAAATAAAAATAAAAATAAAAATAAAAATAAAAATAAAAATAAAAATAAAAATAAAAATAAAAATAAAAATAAAAATAAAAATAAAAATAAAAATAAAAATAAAAATAAAAATAAAAATAAA
>PGIR01000381.1:0-10139 GCA_002812735.1 Scedosporium dehoogii | reverse complement strand
AAAAAAAAAAAAAAGGCAAAAGCAGGGACAAAAAACATACAACACCAGGGATTCGCTGGTCGTCACCGACCCAACTACTAGTCTGGCGCTTCGCAGCTTGTGTACAGGGGAGCGGACGGGACCCTCAATTGTCTGCGAGCTATGGTCGTATGTACCGATCGTAGGAAGGAAATCATCCTATAAAGTTAGGCCGGCATGATGGAGTTGTGGGCGTGGAGGCATCGCAGGTCCCGCCCCAGTCCGGCAACCATGAGCACGCGGACACATCTCGATATGTAAAGGATGGTCTCGGTCCACCGAATAGGCTTCATAGTTTACGATTGAGGTGATGTGGGTATCGCCAAAGCTTGGAATTGGAGAACATCGCCAGGTGAGCTAGGTCCTCATAACTGTGTCTCAAAGATCCTCCGGTCTGCGGCCTTACGGGGAAGTGACAGAATAGATGCCGAGTCTAAAGTGCGGAGCGGGGGAGACTAGTGGAGAAGTCAATTCCTCCACCGCATCCGACGTGAGATGAGGGGCAAGTGTGAGTGCATTTTGGCATTGTGACTCCCAGTAACAGTGGACGGAACCCCACCTTTGCTAGCGGCTTGGTGTGTGTCGCCAAACGCTTAAAAAGTAAAGCTGAGAGTGACACCACTGGTCTATCTTCAGGGGTTAGGAAAGTACACCACAGTCCACACGTCACCGTTAACTATTGCGTCCTCCTCAATATTCTATATTTCTAAGATTGCGTTTCCAGGAAGCCAAGTGTGACACCCGGATGGTCTGCGTCGGTGTGAAACGGGGTAACTTATGGACCATTTCCGCCGAAGGAGTTGGCCCGTTTGCGCTTCCTCTGTTGTATAAATATCGGGGTTTGTGCTCCTCTGGTGGTTTCTTTTCTCGTGCGTGCAATCTCCCTCCATCGTCATCGGACCAGGCATCTCGCACGCAACATCTCAACACATCGCCCCCTTCGGGTCTACCACTTCCACCTGCCCTGTAATTCCTCCGGCATAAACTCCTCCTGGAATAGCCGTTATTAAGTTCAACATGTCTTCGCCGGGCAACGAGCCGCCTAGAACTGCGGCGGAACACTTCAATTCGACCGCCGCTCAATACGAGCGGTCAACAGGCGGATGCACCCGAGAACTAGCCCGCGGCCTGCTCGATCTCCCCGACCTAGAGAACATCTATTCTCCAGATTCCCTCGTCCTCGACAATGCATGCGGCACGGGAATCGTGGTCGAGGAGATTGTCCAGCGCTGCACCAAAAGCAAGGCCCCAGTCCCGACAATAACCGCCGTCGATGCTGCGGAAAACATGGTCGAGCTCGCACGCGCCAAGTTCCAGAACTCTCCACCAGAAACCGCGGGGAAGCTTTCTTTCAGGACGATGCCTGGTGAGAAGCTGGATTTCCCTGGCGAATCTTTCACCCACAACGTAACCAACCTAGGCATTCTCTTCTTCACTGACGGAGATGCGGGCGCGAAAGAAATCTACCGAACTTTGAAGCCTGGCGGCGTCGCTGTCGTCACGAGCTGGGCTGAGCTAGGCTATCTTTCCCGCGTCATCCATCCGGCGCAGAGGCTTATCCGGCCATGCGATCCGGTTTTCAAACTGCCCATCCCGGAACTGTGGCTCAAGCCCAGCTACGTGGAGCAGTGTTTGAGGAATGGAGGTTTTAGAGACGTGAGGATGCAGGAGATGAGCGTGCATTACGGGGCGTCGACCGCAGAGGACTTGGCTGGGCTGCTTGTCACTTCATTCCAGACTCTGTACAAAGACTGGCCGGAACATGAGAAAAACCCGTTTGTCAAGGCGGTGGGAGATTTGGTGCAGAAGACGAGTGTGGGCTATACGATGCCGAATGGTGAGGAGGGTGTTGGGATTCCGATGACGGCGATTGTTGCTGTGTGTCGCAAGGAATAATTAATGGGACAAACGTTAGGCTGCGTTGCAGTCGCAATACGCAACATTATATTTCATAGGTGGGGAGATTGCAAGCGGATCGAGCAAAGTAATGTCCGTGGAGTTGAGACGACAGTTTGACTCCGCCAGACGAGGTCTTCCCGACAATATCATCGAATTCTTGATGGGTCTACTCTTCTCTCATGCTTCGCAACAAGTCCCACGTCACAATTTTACGAGCTATGCATCCCCTCTCCTGGCGCCAGCCAGACCATGGCAACTTGATGTGCCTTTCCTCCTCTATACCGAAGTCTAGGCACCGTGGCAGGAGGGAAGCAGCTTTTGAGATCTGAGAGCCAACTTCAGAGGATGGAGGAGCTCTCGTAGATCTCTTTGCGCAAGCCGGAGAGCACTCACCAACAGCGAGTCTCCGAGGAGACCCCGCTTCAGAGGCTGGTGTTTACGTGTTACCGTATACCGAGCATCCAGCGGCAGTGCTTCTTGTCGCGTAATCTAACACCGACCTCGTTGGCTGCCTCGCCTGGTGCTTAGATAGCTCCGCCTTCCCTAAAGAGGCAGAAACCTTTTTAGTGAAGGCGATCGGCCAAGACACAACCAGAGGAAGCGAAGGTGTTTACAAGTCAAAGTCAATAGATAACCACTCAATCTGTTATTAGAAACGTTACGGTCATTGACTTCACCTTAATGAAAACCGGAGAGAAATATGGAAAGAAAATAAGAAAGGCCCACAGTCACACGGAGTATGCCAGTATGTAAACGATGAGATTAAGGCTATGCATTATCAATCGGGATCTGTTACAAGTCAATTTGGCCTCTAGAAATCATAACAGCCTCACTAGGCACACTCAATTTCATCCCTGCGCTATGCAGCAGCCCAGTCATCAGATAGGAAATGACCAATGCCCTGGCCGGGGTTGGGGCCGTGTGCAGAGCCCCAGCTGTACTCCCCACCGGCAAGATCTCCAAAACGAATTGTGCATTCTCCATCGAGGTACCTCTTCCTAAATCGTTTGGATATAATGTCGCGGGCTCCGCCCCAGCTTCCGCCCGAGAGCCGGATAGAGTTAAGGCTGAAGTATACCAAGTCGTCGCCTAGAATATCGCAGAATTTTCTGAGCGTATTTCCGTTCAGCACGAGGCCGTTCAACTCCGCCCGCCTTATCCTTGTCGATCGTAACTGGTTGATGGCGACGTCTGCTGTGTACTCCTGGATGTGCTCCGGGGTCGCTTCACACCAGCTGAAGGCGTAGAGTGAAAGGGTGACTTCTCGAAGACACGGGCTAGCAAGCATAGCGCCGATGTAGTTGTCGATGTACTTCCACTCTCCCGGCCCGAAAGCTCCGGGAATGACACCATCTTGCCTCATATCTCCGCTTCCTTGGCCAAATTTGAGGACTTCGAGCTTGCTGAAGGCGTTTCTGAGAGCAACCCCTGCCGCTACTTCCTGTGGACTGGGGCAGAGCATGGAATGACTGCCTGCGATGGGGTAGCAGCAAATGTTTATCCCCTTGAGTGGTCGTCCAGCTGCGGCGAGGGCGACGGGTAGATCAAACAGAAGTCGTACCGGCAGGAGCTCGCCGACCACACGGCCAGGTAACTTTTCGATTCCACGCCAGGTTTCGGGGCCCGTTAGCAGCCGAGTGATCTCTTCCATGTCGGTCAGGATCGCTAATTCATCGGGCTTGCCTTTGCTACTACGATCGGTGAATGTAACAGACCTCGCCTGTGGCATTCGAGTCATTGCTTCGACCAAAGAGCTGACAAAGATCTTTTCTTCGATGAGCCTACGCTGTTCTTCTTGCTTTTTCCGATAGGAGACGTAGCCATCTAAGACGAGGTTCCGAGCGCTAATGTATTTTTCCTCGAGGATGTACTGCGGGCGACCCATCTCCACCGCTCTAATATACTGCATGGCGATCGTTATGGCCATACCTCTGCTGGCGGCATCTTCGCAACGATTTAACTCGTCTAGTTCGTCAGGCGAGAGAGACTGTCCCAAATTATTCCGGAGGCGGTAACTCTGGCAAGTGTTGATGCAACGTAGGGCTAATAAGTGTAGCGCAAAGTGACGGAATCTCGTAAACGTCTCCAGATCGGTAGCAAGTTCCTTTGGTCTGTAGTCGAGGCGGAGGATGACTTCCCGAACCCCCGAGGCCAGCAGAGGGTTTTGAGAGATTTCGAGGGCCCTTTGGAGCGATTCCATCTCGAGACTGACATATAGCGTCGAGAAGAGAAAAGGCGCGGCTAGTTGGCTGAATAGGCGACATGAAAGCCGCGCATTCTGAGCGTCGCGGACGCGGACGGCTTCCTTCAGGCCGTCCCCCTTTCCGAGGTAGGCGAAGATTTCATATAGCAAGTCCATCGGGAGACTAGAAATGCTGAGTGGTCGGATTTTGTCGCGCGAGAGGTCCCAAGCGCTAGCGCGGAGGTCGATGCGGCGGGCTTCTATTTCCTGATGAACTACAGCACTATCGGAGGAGGAGAGCCCGGTGGCATTTCCGTTTTCCGGATCGGGGCTGTTTGGAATACCCACATCGTCGAGACCTTCCCGCCCGCGTTTATCAGACGTGGGCTGCAGAGTCTGCTGAAGTCGATCAATTCGGGATAGCTCTTTGTATGCGCCGATGAGGTCAAGGAAACACTCATCGGGTGCATAACCCAACTGAAATACAAGAAATTCAAAGAGCATGGGCGAGAATTCTGGTTGAGCCATGTTGGAATGAGTCGTTTCTGGGGGAATATGATGATAGGGACGAACAGAATGGTGTTTGGCGTCTAAGAAAGTTGCAGATTAACTGCTCGCTCACGCAGATTGTGGCGGAGTCACGAGTATCTTCGGCCAATAATCAAGAGCCTCAGGGCATTGGAAGAGAAGATCCTTCCTACATATCCACCTCCCTTTACGAACAATCATGAGTGTGGTATGAATTTCAGGTCGACTTTCCAAGTCGACGAAATCGAAGTCTACACCGAAAGTAGTTGAATTGGCTAGCTCGAGAATCTTACCTTTTCCTGCAGAGAGGCTTGGTGACCCTGTTGTTGAAGAGAAGTGTCACGCCTCACCTCGAAATTTATGCTGAGGCCTTACCTGAAAATGTGGTCAGGAAGATACGCTAACCATCCCCCCAAGCCGTCGCCGCCAACCACTAATAAGAGCCAGATTGTAATCAAAAGCCATTCCCCTTCGTAGTCAATGCCGTCAAGGTCGAAATGCATGCTTCATCCCACTGGCACCGCCTGATGAGTGCTTTATCACACAATAGCTTTGTTTCTTGTCTGGTGGTTACACACGGGAGGGGTAGATTTTCATGCCACCGCCACCAAGATGCAAAAACGGATCTCAGCTCGCAAATCTGATTTGCGGCCAGAGACTGCTCAGCCTGTTGGGTATCGATCAGGCATTTTCTTGTCCTTCCTGTCTTTCCTGGAAATACACGAGAGAAGATTACTGTGATTCTCTACTGCTTTGATAAAGATCATCCCCCGACTTCCATCATCTCTCGACTGCTGTCTACTCTCACCAATATTGTAAGTTCGAGATGCTTCTCGCATAGCCTAACCTACATTCTCTAGTTATACGATCTTAGGAAAGCTTAAATGCCTGGCCAACTGATCCGGAAGATAGGACTCAACTACGAAAGCCCATTCAAAACCCACGGCGACGACCAGAGCTCTCCGTTGAAATATCGCGCGATGCCTGTTGAGAAACCATTCAGACCACCTGCAGATCCGGCCACATGTGAGGAACGACCGGTCCTAGACCGTATCGTGAGCCTGGGAGACCTTTACAACGCCAACACGGATCCAAAGAGGGCAAGCCCTGTTCGGCTACTACCTGTAGAGGAACGCCCTAGCAGCATACAGCGATGCAACGATCGACTATCTGGAGTACTACATTCGCCTAGAGACTCGTCCCGAGAGGGTGATCGAACTGCAGCAGCAGAAGGCGGCATATCTTGATCATTTTAGAGACCTTGAAATGAAAGTTGAGTCCGATGCGCGCGACGTACCAGACGCGGAGGAAATGGAAAAGGTGATTCAGGAGCTGAAGGGAATGAAAGTCTTTGTTCCATACCTGTGTCAAGTGCTGGACATTGACAGCGTCATCCTCGGGGACTACCGTGTTGAGTCACGTTGTCTAAAGCGGAAGGGCAAGAAGCGGTCACCGTTCTGGTCCTTTTGGAATTCTAACCATTAAACACAACTCATCCGTGACGGTATGTGGAATATGGGCTAAATTGTTGAAACATGAAGATTGAAGAGGGAGGAAAGAGATTGGAGCCTACTGTATCAAGGGCATATAACAATGCAATATCTGCAGTTCTGACTCCTATTATTGACTGAACCATGCATATTCGCCGTCTTAAGAGGCAGCATGGTAGCAAGGACTGGGCAGCTTGTTAGTAATGCCTAACACGTTTCCCTTCCAATCTCTTCAAAGTGATCGAAGGTCTTTCTTAACCGGTTGGAACTGATCGCATCCTTTTGCCTCCAACTGCTTACCTGTAATATGCTGTACAGCTGTGCTACCTTTTCTGCTGCACGTCACCTGGTCACCGCTCTGGGCCTATATAAATATGGCCGCCGTGTTAATTAGAACTTAAACAAGAACGGGCCTCATCTTTACAATTATTATATTATATTCGCCCATCGCGCCTTCCGTCGCATAACAGAGGGCGTGTGAAGTATAATAAGTAGAAAAATGTAGATCGTCTCCTCTTGCGAGAACCTTTCACACAATACTTTTTGTCTCATGGTCAATCTTCATAAACCTCACGTCGAGGAAGGCTAGCTCTGGCCAGAGTCCAAGACGAGAGCCAGTATTATATTGAGGGCATGGTTGTATATTATAGCACATATACGCGTCCCTGAATCTGACCAAGAGTTTGTCATTCGAAGAAACTGGTTTTAAGTTCCACGCACTGATCCTCCCATTCTGAGTCGTCCCAAGGAGGTATTTTCAGAGTAGCAGTACTTCCAAGCTTCTGCTATACCAATACAGGAAAGGTCGACTCCACCCCAAAATTTCCCCGCAAAATGGGACCATGCATCCCATTGAAGAGCTCAGGGAGCTTGTCCGCTTTCGTCCTTCTTTCTCGTCAACTTGTCGGTCTACTATGGCACTTATGTAGCCACATACCACCCACTGCCGATCACCCCTTTGTAGCAGACAACACCCTTCTTTCCTTCGACCAGCAGCATCAAGAATCTTCCCTCTGCCCTTTCTAAAGATCGTCGTTAAAGCCCGGGCATCTTCGTCCTCTAAAAACTTGCGCCACTTGCCTATTGCAAACCGTCCATCGATTTCGAGAACCGACCAAAATGGAAATAATAGAGGCCGAGCTATCCGTAGCGACCAGGCCGCACGACGGAAAGGTCAATAAATTGAGCTCCTCCAAGCGTGCCAATATAGCTTGCTTATCTTGCCGCTCTCGTAAGGTGCGCTGCGATGTCGAGCGGCGAGGAAAGCCTTGCACGAACTGTCACATGGATGACAAGTGTTGCGAGCTCAAGGCGCGCAAGTACGAGCTGTGGATGCTGCGGTCCCCGTTTGCAATAAACCTTAATCGCTAATGCGGCTCTTTCACCTAGAAACAAGTCAACCCGTCGGCCACGCCGCAAGGTGCGAGACCCCGAGCTGAGCATTCCCCTCCAGGCAGCCCAGGAATCGATACCGCCGAGAGAGTCAAGAGCCGGTACGAGCTCGCCTGAGATAAATGTGGTCCGCCAGGAACAAGAACTCGATATGCTATCTACGCAAAGTGGACAGATTAATAGCCGCAGCTCAGAGGTGCGTCAAGGCTCTGGGTATGATATTAGTGTCAGTGACTTCGTGATCGGTAAGTCTAGAGGGCGAGCGGGCTCCCTACGGTAGTCTCTAGTAGCTAATAAGATCCGTCATATCAGACCCTGAGTTAGGCCAGCGTAGAGAAGAAAGCAACAGACCACCTACCAAAACCACCCCGAAGCCAGGCGGGAAGAGATGGCGGGGCATGTCGCACGAGGTGTTTTACTCGTACTACTCTTTTCTAACTATCAACCGGATCATGGATATTCTCCCGGAAGATCTAGACTTCCTCGACTCTCAAGGCTGTCTGGATGTGCCTAAACGCTCTCTTTTGGATGAATTCGTTCGGAACTATTTCCTGCATGTCCACCCGCTGCTCCCGATCATGGATGAAGGGGAGTTTTGGGAGGCCTATGATGAGACGCCTGGGATGGATATCGAGCCTGGCCAAATTTCGCTCCTGGTACTCAGAGCAATGATGTTTTTATCCTGTTCTTTCGTGCGTCACTCTACTATCAGGGCCCTGGGCTTTGCCTCACGTCGAGATGCCAGGGTCAAATTCTACCGCTGCGCGAACCTACTCTACGTCTTCGATAGCGAGTCTTCCCCGGTATACCAGGCGCAGGCGGCTTTGATGCTTTCCCACTCAATGCCTCCGGCTAATAGTTCGTGGCTTAGCCGCGCCATCCACCACGCGACATCAGCTGAACAGCAATACTATGGCAGACGAATCGACAACTCCGCTGCCTGTGTTCATGGCGGCGCTTCGGGCATTACCGCCACCCAGAAAGGTCGAAAATTGTTGAAGAAGGTTAGGCTCGGGTGTATCATTCGCGATAGGACTTTGACCCTCCTCGCCAGGTGTCCCCTCCAGAATGCTGAACATCACTTCCCCGAGGCCTGTGCAAGCGCTTTTCTCGACGAGGTGTTCGATGAGTCGAAGCAATCACGTGTGTACCCTCCCGGTGTTAAGAGGAAGCAGGCTGGGATCCTCGCCTCGATTATCAAACTCCACTTGATAGCGACGAGTGCGCCTGACGCGCAAGAGCCAGACTCTCCGGGGCGAAATAATAGCACGGCACGAGCTGAGTTCATAACCATTCAAGACATCAAGGCATCAATTAAATCATGGTACGACTCTGTGGTCCTAGAATTTCCAATGAGCACATTGCAGAACCCAAGCTATGCCGGATCCCAGAGCAGAAAGAACGGCTTTCTCCCGCACGAATCCGTGCCTTTGTACACGAGCCTGATGTACATATACTATCACTCGGCCCGGGTCTTCCTATGCAATCTGGGGACCCTTCACCTCTCAACGGCCATCATCGCCCCGGAGAAGAACTGGAACGCGCGAAGCGCCCTTTCTATGCTAGACGGGAACTACAAGGAGCTACGGAGTGCGCTAGCCAAGGTGGCCGAGTGTTTTAGCACCATCGTGCAGCAGGACTTTGTACAGTGGCTACCTCTGGCAGTGGTTCCTTGCATCGTCCTGCCCCTGGCGATCGATATCCTTGACGTACAGCTTCCCGAAGAGAGTCGAGCTAAGCCGCCTAAACTAGAGGCGGTCGCAGAGAAGCTTCCCCGCCGCACAAGGGCCTTCCTGGATGTGATGAATACGTATAGGGAAAGATACGATAGTGTAGACAAGCTTGCCGACTTTCTAGAGCAACTTCTACATCTTAGCCACGTCGACAAGTTTGACGAGTCGGAGGAGGAAGAGATGGATGGAGGCAGTTTGGTTATGTCACCGACCGGATCATATATGCTACTCGTCTTCCTTCTCTACCTGTCTTTTATGCGCGGCCACCTCCTCGACATGAGCGAGACCCCCGCGGCTCTCCAGGGCTGGTTCAGTAAATGGGGTGGGGAGAGTCCTGTTCGGACCCTGATCCGCATTCACCGCCGAAACAGGAACAGAAGCCGGAAAGGGTCTGGTAATGCCGCGTTATCAGGTGCCATGTACTGCGACATGAGCGCCCAGACCCTTGGGCAGAGCATGACTGGCCCGTCCCCGGCATACTCTACCAGCGGTAGCGGCAGCTCCTGTGACACGCTGACCCTCGAGACAAGCCCGAGTGCGCTAGGATGGCCAATGAATGAAGGGATGATAGACCATGATCTAAGGGGAGATTTGGCGCTTGAAACGGACTTCGGGGGCGACCAGACGCAACTGCCCGAGACCCAGCTTCTGGAGGTATCGAATGAATGGGCAGAATGGATAAACGGAGCGTGGGAGGAGGAGGACCTGGCAATGCCGAACGCGTGAAAACTACTCTTTCACTTCATTATGCTTCAGTATCCATATGTATTCTAAAGATGGAACGGCGGTTATTTAATGGATTATAGATTAAGTCTTAATCACTTGAACCCCCCTTTCCCCCTTCCTTTTTTTTTTTTTTTTTTTTTTTTTTTTTTTTCTTCAATTTTTTTTTTTTTT
>PGIR01000380.1:0-10236 GCA_002812735.1 Scedosporium dehoogii | reverse complement strand
CAAATTCTTTCAGATTGGGGAGTTTGCGAACTTTCTGGAAGATGCGCGCGAGAAGCGGAGAGAAGGGGGGGGGGCATGATCCAAGATAAACGACTGTGGACGAAAGTTTCGCTAGAAAACAGAGGCTTTTCGGTCAGATTCCAAAGGAAAAGAAGCTCACGCAATGATATCAGCAGATGCCAATCGCTACTCCGATGTCCCCACAATTTGATCTGCGCACGCTCCAGGGCGCCGGCTCCAGCGGTCAAGGTGGTTCAGCTGGCCCCGGTCCAGGTCACGGTACCGCGCACCACGCCACGGGGCTTGACAATCGACCCATCGCAGCACCGCCCCGGCAAATAACTCCACTGTCTCACCATCCGGGCCCGGTGCCGGCCTTGGACCATCGGCAGTTTCCGGCGTCGGCCTACGACCACGGGCCTTTTGTTCCCTGGCACCAAGGCGCTAGCCAGGCGAACCCGTCATTAGCCGCTTACAATCACCTGCCCACCAACCCGTCCGCCGCTTACGACTTCAACCCGCAACAGGCACACCTCGCGGCCGGCGATCCGAACTTTACCTTTGTCGACCCTGCAGGAATCCACGACGCCGGCGCTCGGCGGCAGCAGCAGCAGCCGCAACCGCCGACTTACAATTTCGACATCCCCTGGACCGGCCCACCTTCCGATTCCAGCGTCAGTTTCGGAGCGCCGATCTCTCCCGTACCGGCGACCGCGGGAGCCGGCAAACAATGGTTCGAAGCGGACGATGACGACGACGATCCGTCCTTGGTTGGCGACGAGGGTAGTCAGACTGGCCTTGGCCTGGACGATTCTTCCCGATCCAGCGCATCCCAATCCCTGCGCTCGAAAAAGCCAATACGCGACTATACCGGGTTAGGCGATCAGACCTCTATCCAGGCTGGCCCGTCGAGGAACGCGCCGCCAAGCCCTGTCGTGGGTCCGTCACCATCGTCGACCACCACGCGGCCGAGCAAACTCCGCAGCGCATCACGAACCTCCAAGAACACCCACCACAAGCCCGCCGAAACGCCAGAGGAACGTCGCAGCCGCGCCTCTCATAACCTCGTTGAGAAGCAGTACCGAAACAGACTCAACGCTCAATTCGAGAATCTCATGAACGTCTTGCCGGATCACGTGCGCAGCGGAGGCCCCGGCGAAGAGGACGACTCGGAAGGTCCCATGCCCGACACTACCGACCGGCGAGTGAGCAAGGCAGAGGTTCTGGAGATGGCGCGCAGACATATCAAATCGCTGGAACGGAGCAATTCTGCCCTTGCGCGCGAGCGTGATGAGTTGGCAGAGCAGGTCGAGATGATGCGGAACGCGAAGCAGTCTCAATCCCCTGGAGGAGCCAAGGAGTGATCTGAGACGAGCAACTCTGTGTGGATGACATGTTGTTTTTGTTTGCCCTGCCTGAATATTTTCCTTTTTTTGTCCCTTTTTTCCTCATTTTATTTCTTGTTTTTCGGTTAATCTGTTTGTGATGTTTTATTCGAGGGTCTGGACCTCCTCGTTTTCCTTTTTCCATTTTTCTTCTGTCTTTTTGTTTTTCTTGACGTTGGTTGGCCTTTTGGTGATGAGGATACCTCTGAACGGCATCGGATCGGCTAAGCGCTGGAAACTATGAAAGAAACGGGTACGATGAACGAACGGGTTATATATACGCACATCCATCTACATAGGCAAACGGAAAGGGAGGTTTTGGGAGTTGTCGGCCAAAGGGGGGGGAAATGAAACGGATCAAGACGTACACGAATAATCATGATCACGAGTTAAAAAAAATATAGAATAGACATTTTCTCAGCATGTTTCTCTCTTTCTCTCTCTCTCTCTCTCTCTCTCTCTCTCGCTGCTATCAAAATCTGTGGAACGTCTAGCAACATGTCACGTCGAAAGAGGAAGATCCGGGTGGGACACAGAGGCACATGCTGTTACTGGTAAATCTTCAGCCACTTTCTTCTATTCATCGATAAAGGGAAGAAAGGAGAACAGTAGACACCGATGCTTCATCCTCGCACTCGGTCGGAGCTTATACATTCTGCCACCCATTTTTGGATTTCGAGTTGCTCATTGTGTTTTCATCCCATCATGGCCAGCCACACAGAAAACTTGCCCTTCTTGCTTTCCCTGCCCTCCGCTTTCAAATATGAACACACTCCCTGGCAATAGATCCACCACTTCCTTTCCCCCGTAAAATTTTCCGTATACACAAAAGAAAAGAAAAGAAATGTGGAAAAAAGGAAAGAAAGAAAGAAAGAAAGAAAGAAAGAAATGAGGTTTCCCGTTTGCGAAGGACGACAAAAATTGGCCGCCATATAACCGCGCTCTATAAATGTTTGTTCCCAGAAAATGAACCGAAAAAGAAAAAAAAAAAGGCGTTCCGCTAGTAGAATCAAGATGGAAATTGGACACAGTCAACAATGACACAAGATTTTTGACACACACCCAAGGGGGTAATGGAAAAAAAAAAAACACGGATGCAGAATATAGACACATAGGAGAAACATGGACACAAAAACAGCTCAAGGGTCCCGCGGTGAATGGGGTTGGTACCATCTGGAACCGTTCTCCCAACGAGGTTAAAAGAAGAAGAAAAACGCCGAGTGCAAGGTTTTTTGCAAAGACCTTCGCTAGCTTATATGTCGCATGTCTATTCGGGTGCAAGAAAGAAATCGAACGCCGTTTTGGAAGGAAAGCACAAGGAATAACAACGAGTGTTGGCCCGGATTCGGTGTCCGGGTATTCGATGCCCCGACGGCCAGATGGAGGATGCGTCAAGCTAGATCCGGTTCATCGGGTCTGGGCGGGGGAATAGTGAAAACCTGCCAAGCTGGGGAGGCGGCGTCGTGAGACTCGTCGTCTTGGCGCGGGGGCGGCCAATGTCAAGACGAGACTTGAGCTTCGGCTCCCGAGCTAAAACTGCAGTTTCGAAATCGACCGTCGCCTGCAAAGGAAGCTCCTGTCCTGGAATCATCTGCTCGACAAACGAACAGTCATTGCCGTATTTGGCCATCTCGATCCTGGGACTCTTAGGACTCTTGGAACTCCAAGCGTCCGAGTTCTCAGACGTGAATCTCGTGAAGGATGTCGATGCCGACGCGATCGACTGGTGAGGCTCCGAGGTGCTGCTTCCCGATCTGCCAGTTGACTCGGTCCCAATCGTCGAGGTGCTTACGCGGTCCACGGCGCTGGAAGAGTGGTGGTGACCGGCCGTCACCTTGTCGTTGAAAGCAGGATAACCCCCGATGTAAAAGGCACTTTCGTTATCGTAACCCGCCATGTCAGCCTCGCACATCATCATCTGCTGTCGGTAGTCCGTCGGGATGAGGAGCGAAGGTGACAGGGTGAAACCGTGCGATTCTTTAAAGCTCGAGGCGTGTGAGTCGGCGCGAGGTCTCTGAATCGGCAGGCCGATCTCGTTGCGGGGTAGCGAAAAGTTCGATGTCACCAGTACGGTCGGCGCCGTCGGCGTAAGCGCCTCGGGGTCGTTAATAGAAGTGCGGCTGCCCGGGCTGAGCGCCGGCAGGTCGTACTGGTCGGGGGCTAAGTAAAAACCCGACGTAGCGTCGGGGGTGCTTCCGGATGCGTAGCTCTGCTCTGATCGAGCAGTGTCCAACCTGATTGCCGTAGAATCATCCCGTTCACCTCGGCAACTATTGTCGAGAGAAGGTCGGGTCCACTCGTAATGGCAATCCGCTTCAACTTCGTGTTCATAGCAGTAATCAATATCATCTTCCCAGCTCGACCTGCATGGGGCCTCCGCCTCGTCCTCCTCGCGGGCGGCCGCTCTCAACGCACGCTGAGCTGCAAACAAATCAAATCTGCCAAGGGTATCTGATCCAGAACTAGGAGGCCGGCGCTGAGACGTCTTCGGCTGCTCATCTTGAGACAAATTTCGCAACTGGGGAACGGATTGGCTGCGTCTTAGGGATGAGCTCGTGCTAAGAACGCTTGAGCGCTCCTTTCGCGACACCCGAGACTCCTCCTCCTCCGGCACGCCGGCCAGCATCTTAGGGGTAGGAGGAAGAGGCGCGGGTGGTGTTAGTGGCCACGCTTCGTCGTCGGGAGTTGTCATCGCATGGAGGTAATCGGATTGGGGCAAAGTCTCCTCGTACATCATGGGCGATGGCATGTAGCCGTGAGAGGTCATCGGCGGCTCGCGAGATTCATGCGCGAACCGGAAGGGCTCTGGCTGGCGAAAGGAGCCACTGCTGGTCAAAGGTCGTTCGAGGGTGGTGGTCTCTAAAGGATCGTAACCTCCGTATCGGATAGACTGCCGACTCGACAACCTCGGCGGCGGAATGGGCGGGGCGTGGTACTGGGATTCCACCGACTCGATGATCGGTGACCTAGGAGGCCGTGGGGGTCGTGGTGGAATGGCACGGAGATTTTCTTGAGACTTTGATGTCTTGACCAATCGACGAGGCCCCGAATGGGGAGCCGTGTGCCTCGTCCGAAGTGTTGGTCGATCCATGAAGATCCTCGTGTGGGGTTCCGCTTCGGCATTATTCCCACCCGCATAGCTGCTATAATCATACGGTATGTCAGCCGGCTGGGGCGCCGATTTCAGCGTGGAAAACTCGGCGACAAGTTCCATGCGGCTCGCTCGTTGCAAATTCGGAAGGTGGTCGCGACGGGTGTGAGTAACATGTTGAAAGTTGTAAGGCCCCGAGATGAGCGGCTTTCCGGGTGTCGCGGCGGCCGGTATACTCAAATCTCTATAAGGGTCGGATTTGGCAGCTTTTCGGCGGCCAAAGAGCGCCGGAATGAAATGGTCCTTATTGTTTTGCGAGGGGCCGTCCATGACCAACTCGCCCGAGTATAGGGAGCTACCGGATGAGCTGTGGGAGCTGCTCTCTCGCTTTAACCGACCCTTCCTGCCAAAAATTGCCTTTCCCAGGATCTGGACGCTGTCGGGTCGCTCGCGTGACGGCATGCTGCTAGATGTGGAGCGTCCAGAGGAGCGGCGAGAGAGTGTTATGTTGTCCAGAACTTGATCCCATGCAGGTCGCTCGGCGTTTGGTGAGTGGTAGAGGGCGGAAGATGCAGACAGCGAAGGATGGTGACTGCGATGCTTCTCGGCAGTGGACGCCTGTTTCACTTTATTACTTAGGGCGCGGAGTCTTCGTGGTGACGGGGGTCCTTCGACAGCTGGCCCTAGTAGATCAATAGCTATATTTGAAGCTGTAGGAGGCGGTGGACTAGTCGCTCGTGCATCCGCCGTTTTGGAGGCAGCGCCGGATGGCTGGGCCTTTGACGCGTGAGATAGGGATGAACCATCTTTCCCTGCCTCGTTGGTACTCCCTTTCCGTCTCGTAGGACGGTACGCCGAATAATACGGCAGTGGTGCCGCTGCGGCCCACATCTTGACTTAATGCACTGGGCACTGATCGAGCCGCGGAGCTAGGATGCAAGCTTCGAATCCTTGGGTCGAATTTTTTTTTTCTCTTCGCTTGGGCGTTGCAGAATGATCCCTAATAGTTCGCCTAGCCTAAGTAACTAGGGGGGGGGTTGCGTGAGAGGCATGCACGGAAGGTGGTGTCTGTGTTGTTGCGTTTGCCGTTTTTCTTTTGTCGAACCAGTCTTATAAGTGATAATTCGTGTTGTTTTGTCCCGCCTCGCAGATCAAATGGAGGGGAATCCACAAAAGGAAGACAAAACGGAAGAGTGAAACTAGGTGAGGCGAAGAGGGAGAGGGGAAGGAGGTCCAGCTGGGGACAATATATTCGAAAGTATGGTCCAGTAGTGGAGTTTCTGGGTTCCCTTGTCTATCCTCGCGTTATATGGTTTGGGGACGGGAGGGGATCCGAAGAATTCGAGTGTTTGGTCTGGTAGATAATAATGCTGCACACTGCAGGTGGTAAGAATTTGAAATGAGTTCCGGAAGGAAAAAAGAGAAAGAGAGAGACGGGCCTCCAGTTATCTTTGCCGGTGCAGGAGCTGGGTCCGATGTAATAATACTCCGGGGCTAGCAAACAGAGCTGCTTGATGGAAGAGATCTGTCCGTTCAGTCTATTCTTCTTTTGTTCTGTTTTCCCCCTCGTCGGGTGGTTTTCTCCAGCTGTCAAGGGGCCCCTTGAAGGATGGGCTCAGTTCCCACAAGGGAGGGGGATCCCCTGGTGTTTGAGCTCGCCTGTGGTGCAATGTACTTTGTAGTGTACTTGGAGTAGTATGCTGGCACTAGCAGGGGGGAGGGTGAGTTCAATGTTGCGACCGGGATCCGGGGAGGAGGGAGGAGACAGGCCACAGTGATACAGGAAAAGGATACACTGTCACACGCCACTCACTCCTGGTGGGTAGCGAACTTGTATTTGATGGGAATGATGGGAGGGTGGGTGGCAGGAGTATCCCTGGCTCGTTGCTTCTCCCACCCAATGCCCAAGACTCGATGGGTGTAATTAGCCAGAAAATGAGAGACCCACTATGGCTGGCCTTCGTGTAGGGGCGGCGAGGTTGGAACTGTTGGTTACAGAGGGAGAGTGAGGTTGAATACGATTTCGTACATCCGCAGCAGGCAAATGTGCGTGATGGGGCCGATACCATCTGTTCTCCTTGAGAGACCAAACACGGGCGGGGAGCAATAGGTTCACGATCAAGCGGGCTTCGTGATGGTTGAAATCCAGTCGTTTGAAGGTTCCAGAAATGACGACCCGTCTTCTGCTTGGTTGACGGGAGTCGGAATTGCTAGAGGCAAGAAGAAGAGGACAACGGGCTCGGGTCGTGCCGTGGGAGAGAGACCGTTCGCACGCTCAAAGTGGGAAAGGATCGGGGGTTGGCGATATTTTGACGTCGTGCAACAGAGCAGGATTACGAAGCACGTCCCTCATCCACTTCTCTGCACCTCTGTGAGATGAGAAGAGTTATACTCGGCAATATACTCCGTGCTTGTGTGCTGGTTGAATGAGTGTCTGGAAGGGCTCGAAATCTAATCTGTCCTCGCTCGACCGTCCGTCTCTGATCGGGCCGGTTGGTGAAAGCGAAAGGCAATAACAACAACGCAGCCTAACCAGATTAGTGGACCAAGAGAATGGAAATGAAGCTGCAAGTGATAATAGGCGAAATATGGGGAGCTATGCTAATAATATAACAAGGACAGGTAAATATCACGTCCCAGTGGTATTCGCCCCAGAAACCAACGCTGGGCCCTCACACGCTGGGTGACTCTGGGACACTGCAACACTGGCGCAGGGAGGGAAAAGAATAATTGGTAGATGGTTCAGCGTCTGACCACGCGAGAGTGGATTGGTGGCCGCTTAATTTGGCCCTAACCCAGTCGCGTGCCCGGATTAATTGGGAATCGATATTAATCCTTCGTACGGCGAATTTTTGTTCGTCGAGAAGGCGAGGTGGATGCATGCAGTAAGGAAGAATGGGTGGACGGAGCGGAAATGGGCCAGCAATATGGAACGACCTACCAGTAAAAGACCACGGCAATGGCAATGCTAGCTGCACCCCGCCTCGTAAACAAATAGTCTGGAATGGACGAATGGATGGTGGAAAAGGAGTCGAAAATTGGGCTCGCGGGGGGAATCAATAGAGAAGAAGGTGTATGTGTGTATGCGTATGGATGTTATTGAGACTCTCGGAACTAGCTCCGAAAGTCTTGGATGACCAGGGAAATAATTGTCGGCCGCCGCGCTTCTGCAAGCATATATGGTGCTCGAACAGGCGATGCAGTTTTTTTTTTTTTCCTTCTTCTTTTCCTCGCAGGCGGAGGATATCCCGAGTGATATATATATATGTATATGTCGGCAGTGTGTTTAAGTGTGGTCGATGCTCGTGAATCCGGGGATGAAGCAACCCATCGACGTCAGAGATGGTGTATGCCTCGGAGGGGTAAACCGACCAGATCCTTTGGGCTTGTCGCAGTACTCTCCCTCCCTCTACACCCTTTCCCCGGATCGTGGCTGTAACTTTTTGCTGGTGTCTAGACAACAATAGGTTAGGGTCACCGGCGAAGAGAGATGACGTCCACGCGATGTCGGGGAAGTGAAAACAACTCTGGAACAGACAGCGGCTCAACTAACCCCAAAGAAGCATCAGGGAGGGTGGGAAGCCCAAGTCAGTGGCCGCTAAAGGATGCGCGGAGACATGGAAGAAAGCCACAACCTCAAGAAAATATCATATGCTCGCTCTTCTGTGCCCTTGGACGATATTCCAACCTCGGATCCCTTGGGGTCGTTGAGCTCTTGCAAGGGAGCTGCTCACATTTTCTAGTTTCACCTACTTCGTAAATCCGTCCTGGGCGCCGGTTGATGTCACACATGAGACGTTCTGCAATAATAGCATATTGTTGAGAATGGATATGAGCTTGAGGTTGAGCCCGAGATGCACCAAGCCCTCAAGTGGGACTGTACTCTGCCCTGTACTCTGCCTGTACTTTGACGGTGCTACCAATTGTGGGTCACAAACAAACAATTACCTTCGTACTTGGTGCAAGTGGACGAAGTACACAATAACGGGAGCTATTGATGGCATCAATAGCATTGATATCCTAACGTGGGGCCTTCGTGCTGACGAACTGGAGACTCTGTACCGCCCACGAAGTAGACTATGTAGGATGTAGCCTGCCACGCAATACTTACACGCTCCAGATTTGGGAGGAAAGGCTCAGACTACAAGCAACATGAACATTAGGGCGGAGGAAGTGTCGACTCGGAGCATCAGCCATCAAGCCAATCTCGGACGTTCAGATGCTCATTCCTTACCTGTGCCCGAAGCGGCTTGTTACGAATCGCACCTGCCATTCGAAATTCCAGCAACAGGGCTCGATGTCACTTCGTACCCTGGAGTGGACCGCACTACCGAAGTACACAAGGGTGGCTTGGAAGTGAGCACCGCACCCGGTGCACTACCCTGGCCTTTCGTACTCGTTGAGACTTCTGCATACTACCAAGACTGTTCGAGTTTAGTGTCAACTCCCAAAGGACTCATGCCCGCGATGATCTTCTCTTAAACGTCCCACCAAAGCCCACAAACCCGGCCCGCAACTTCCCAAGCCTTGTTCGACTTGAAAATATCCAACCTTTCTGGATTCCTCTTTTCATGTGAATGGGTCTTCCTCCCACCATGTACCGAGGACTCGGGACGTATTCGTAAGAACAACACATGTAGCGGAGCGGAGCGGACTACGACTCAAGTACAGCCACGACCAAGTGGTGGTTGGAAATCACAGGGATGGAGGCAGGAGCAATGGTGGAGCGGGATATCTCGATCCCACCTTCCCTCCCCTCCGCCCACCAGGGCTTCTTCCTTAATCCGAAGTAAATTCTTTACTTAATCGAGTAGGTCCCCTCTGACTTACACTAGCACTTTTGACAATGTCCTTGATCTTCTATGGGGCAATAACACTTTAGCTAACTTGGAAGGACCTTAAGATGTCGGTCCTACGAAGTACTTCGCAGTGGACCTTGGTTCGCGGCGATGCATCACTGACAAAGAAAGGGCGGGACCAGTTTAGCAAGGTGCAGCCCATTTTAGCCAATTGATGCCGCTCCCTGCGTAGCACCAGTACGAAACAAGAAGAATCCAGGAACAGTGATAATAGATCCCGCCCCTTTCGATCTTGAGCTCAGTCCTCGAAACCCGAACTCGACTGAAGTGGGAGAATATGTCCCACTGTACTTCGTACAAGTGTGTTCCTTCCTTTGAATTTTTTTTTCTTTTTTTAACACGTCCCGCCCCCACCCAAGACCGAGCGTATACATATACATACGGGACTGTGTTACCGAGTCCGGAAGAGCACGACCGAATGCAAGAGCATTGGGCCATGCTTCCTTTAAGCTCTTGCTTCTTCGTCAGACGAGGTCTCGGACAGCAAAGACCGGATAAGTACTCTGCTTACGTGGTACACTACACTATAATGCCTGTCAGTTAGACGGTCAACGTGCTTAATCGTTCCAGTTTCTCGTGTCTGCAGGACACTTTGAACTTTGAGTTTTCGTGTTGAGCGATTTAATTCAAAAGACTGGATTCTTAGAAGTGCAAGTCATCTATTCTGCATACTCGCATGGAGTGCTCATGATCCCAGCATTATTACTGTTGTTTCTTCTTCTCGAGCGGGGTAGACCCATCGGAGGCATACACGGCCAAGTCTCGGCGCTCTCGGAGCAGAGAGCTTGGAATTCGGCGCTTTACAAATCGAAATAGACATTTTCGATGTGGAAACCGGCCTTTTTCAATTCCCTCACACGAAGTAAGAGGGCACGAGTTCGAGTCTCCGAAAAAAAAAAAA
>PGIR01000379.1:0-10502 GCA_002812735.1 Scedosporium dehoogii | reverse complement strand
TTTTTTTTTTTTTTTTTTTTTGGATGTGACAATCGGAATTGCATCAGCGTGCCTAAATCGCGTGGCTGCAGGACGTTTGCGCTGTCTTCGTTCCCCTTGCCGTATTGTTCCCCTTTGCCTGGCCTAGCTCGAGCTGGCGTCAACCTGATACCTTAGTAGGGCTGGGATGCTGAGTTGTACGCTGAACTAATTACACTACAAAGTGCAATCAACTCTTCATCACACTTCACGCCATACACACCGCACAGCTAGGCGCGGGAGACATACACATCGTGGCAGATTGGGCGTCTACACGCCCACGATGGATAGGGCTGTGGTCACCAGTGGACACAAACTTGACAGGCCAGAATGTGAAGCCAACAAAACGATTGATCAATCAATCGGCATCAACACTCGCCAAACGCAATGCCACACCCCCTCTGTATCAAAAACAGCAAAGTAGTGGGGGGGAAGGGGTGAACAATAGGACGACGCTGTTTCCTTGGCTTCGAAGGTAGAGACCCAAGGTATGGGAGTATCATCACCTGGCCAGTTGATTTTTTCGCCTGTTTTCCCCTCTCTTCCTTCAGATGCCAACACAAGAATGGAGTGGAGATATGCACACTACACTGGGGTAAGTGTACACCAAGTACAGCATTCCGCGCTGCGTCGGCATATGCGGGTCCAAGTTGGACGGAAGCCCAATGCAGTGGTTAGCTGATGATGATCATTTGTGCGAAGCTATTCCCCTATCATCCACTATGAAGAACGAAGTATGCACACTACGGAGTACTCCCCTCCAGTTCATATTTGTCATAGGGCCAAGTCATCATTGATCCTTAAGCAACAGGCTGGGCTCGACAAACACACCCTTCCTTGATTCCCAACCTATATGTCAGCCATCTTGATATCACTCTCTTCACCAGTGGGCAGCTTCATACGCGTCCATCCCCGTTTTCCCCGAGAAAGCGTCTCTGTAGACCCTCTTCCTAGACCTTACACCCATCAGTTCAAACGCCTCATACCCACCTGCCAGCCAAATTCCCGCCCCTCTCACCGCCTTCAGCCCCCCGAAAGCGGGAGGCGGACGAGACCATCATAGCGGGGTGGCGTAGGGGCGTGTGCGTCTCTCATGTTCGAAGAACGATGGAGAAAAGCCTCAGAACGCCCCATCTGCAGCGGGTCCTTATTCCAGAATCCTCAATCCTCAACCCCCCTCAGTAACCCCCTCTCTCATCTTCAATGTTATTACGTGGGAGATTTCGGAACGCGGGGACTTTTTTCCCTTTTTTTTTTGCCCTTAATTTCTCTTCTGTGGCGGCGCGCATGACATTAAGAATTTTGAGATTTTTTTGACACGTGCCTTACGGCGAAGGCAGCAATTTTTTTTTTATCTTTGGTTGGCGCTTGTACCCCGCGTCGAGAAGGCGAGAAGGCGGGGAGGATTGTGGGCGAAAGTACTCCGTAACGGGAACGCCGAAAGGAGGCGTCCAACGTCCAACTGCTTTCCCCCCGTTTTGCGTTTCGACATAGGTTTTACGTTGGAAGTTATTTTTGGCAGCTCCCTTCCAGTCTGGCTTGGTAAAGCTCATGTTCCTTCTCCGTTGTCCCTAGTGTGCGCCACCTTTTCTTCATCTCAACTTGTCAAAAGCGAGTTACCGCAGAGCATTTTTGAGTTTCGAGCTCTCTTCCCAGACGGAGAGCTTGGTTCTCCACCACACGTCGGCTCTGTTGCTTGTCAAAGATGAGCTAAGTCTATGTAGAACGCCACTGCACTGGAAAGAAAAAAGAGAACACGGTGCTGTTATTAACCCCACCTCCGTAACTAAATCCCATTCCCATCGAGTGCACCGTTCCCAAAGTGGCTGCAACAAAAGAAGATGGCTCTTTGGTGCTTACAGGAAACGCTCTGATACGGTGCACCGACACGTCCGTTCTCACCCACCCCCGTCCACGGGAACAGAAAAAAAAAACGCACGGAATTGATGCGATGCGATTGATGCCGAGCGTTTCTATTTCTTCTTCCAGCAAAGAAGAAACCACGCATAAAAAAGAACACCCAAGAAAGAGGGGGCCTGTGGGAGGAGGTGCATCGTAGATGACTCACGAGGACTGCACGGGTCGCTGGTTGTTTCGACGCCGAGGCGCCAGCGCTGCAATATCGTTTCCGCATGGCTTCTAGATCTCTCTGGTAGGTGTTTTTTGAGTTTTGTGTTAGTCCCAGAGGGGTGTTTAGAGCTGGAAGGAGGGGTTTCGGCCTTGGGTTGCCTGATGTGAAGTGTCATATGTAAGTGCATCTCTAAGGAGAAAATGCAAGAAATATTCCAATATCCCCCCTCTCTCCTTCAAACGAAGAGAGATTGGATAGAATATCAGGCAGTCGGGTAAACGAGGCTTGGATTCAGGTCATTTGTGCCCAGATTTCCCATCCATGGGATCCATGAACATGCATTGGGTGCGATCTAGCAGAACCTGCAGGTACTCTCACATTGATCGATGAAATGGCTGGAGAATCGAATCGCTCAACGCCTCACACGCCCCTCCGAGTTTGTTGAAAAGCCCAAGAGCAAGCTGTTCATACTCCCTTCCTGTAGGCTCGTACACTGTTCCCCCCTTCCCCTCCGCCCTCTCTCCCGCCGGGTCACGCAGCGGGCAGAAAATGTGAAGGCGCTTTCTCCATGTCTGTGGGCTGCCCGTTTTCTCCCGCTTCATAATCTTCGACACGCCCCCTCCTTAATTTTTATTTCCATTTCGCAGGGAGTTGCAGCCAGCTTGTCCACGTAGCCCAATGTGAGGAGTTCACCGACTTTTTGTGAGTTAAATTTGGATGAGGGCGGCGGCGTGCGATTTTGTTCCTCGGCTCAGGCGTAACGGTCATATTTCTATCATCAGTCAGGGTTAAGCCCACGTGGCTTCGGAGCTGGAGGGTTCGGTGAAGTGGGCGGATAATCCGCTGAGCGAGTTAATCCCCAACCAAGTATTCCCTCGTCCACTTCAATTGTTGTCCTATGCAATTTACCGAATTTCTTATTTGTCACATTTGGCAGACAAAGGGAGATTGATTATTCCGATTGACGGCGACGTTCTATTTCTCTTAAACCGAAGAGAAAAAGAAAGGATTTCGGCGACTACCAGGAATTGATGTATGAAGGCTGTTCCCGAAGCAGGACCCCAGTGGAACTTATAGGATTTCAATGGTCTTAATTGGCCTACTTTTCTATAGGAATATTGGACGCCCATTCACTTACATTGTTATTTGCCCTCAACAAGTGGGTTAAACATATATTTGGAGCACCATTCTCAGAATAGTGATTGATGGCACCCTCGCATTCTCCCGGAAGCTTCTCTTTCGGAACCCGATCCATTGCGAGAATCGACGGGCGGATGAACTGAAAGAACGGAAAACCATAATGATGGGATCAAATGTTTCTGGAGAGGGAAGGAATCAGGATTGTGAATGATGGCTAGTTTTCCAGGGAGTATCGACTTGGAGACTGATACAGATCATCTTGGGAATTCCGGGGCTCTTATACGCTAGAATTGAGCTACATAAATCCGGGATGCTCGAGCCTCCAGCAGTTCGGAAAGAAGAGAGCCATCACAGAAAGCCAACGATGTGACTGCTACGGGCTATATTGAGATATTTGCCGCGCGGTAGGAGCGCCGAGATCTGGGTGATATACTCCGTACTCATGGAAGCGCTGGAATTTGGGGAAACCAGGGGCGTAATGGGCCAGTCACGTGGTGATATGGGTCCTCCCGATGTCCACCCACCACGCTTCAGCCTGTCAAGGGTTTGAGGACGGACATTGTTATGAGCGTTCACGGTCATTGATTCCTTTCAATCTCTCCAATTCCACAGAGGCCCTTTTCCATTTCACATGTTTAATCGTAGATTACTCGATACCGTCCACAATGGCATCCATCTTTCGATCTGTTTCCCGCGTCTTTCGTCGATCCCCTTTACCGCCCCGGATCTTCTCAAATGAGAACTTTGAGCGTGTAAATCCTGCTCAGAACGTCGAGGAAGAGACTTTGCCCGACTATATGGCGTCGAGGTACTATCCGGTACGCATCGGGGAGGTCCTGGTATCGAGGTATCAGGTCGTAGGAAAGCTTGGTTTCGGAGCCACCTCGACTGTATGGCTTGCACGCGACTTGAAGTAGAAGTCCCCCACTGCCGGTGCTCGTTTCTCACTAACCAAATATAGCACTCACGGCCATGTCGCTATCAAGATATTTATTCGCTCGAAGTCCCTCGGGAGCCTGGTAGGTTATGAATTGAGTATTTATAAGAAGCTCCAAAGTGGATCTTCTAGACATCCGGGCGCGACGGCCGGACACTTCTCGATTCTTTTTGGATTACGGGGCCAGATGGGGGGCACCAATGCCTCGTACACCCTCCTCTGTGGGACAGCGTGAGGACATTACTTGCTCGGAACCCAATTGGCCGGCTTCCCAAACCCGTTCTCGGCATAGTTTTGAAGCGTCTGTTCCAGGCTCTGGACTTTATGCACAGTGAATGCCAGCTTATCCACACAGGTGTGTCCCGAAAGAGAAAAAAAGCCCCCCCTATCTGAATACACTTTTGACTAACAAAGTCCATCTAGATATCAAGGCTGACAACATCATGTTCGGTATTAATGACGATTCCGTCTTCGAAGAGTTCGAGGAAGAGGAATTGCAAAATCCGTGCCCGAGGAAAGAGGCTGAAGGAAGATGGATTTACACGTCCCGGGAACTTAGACGTCCTGCCCGTTACGGCCCTCCAGTCCTCTGTGATTTCGGCTCCACAATCAGTGGTGAGAAAGAACACATTCAAGAGGTTCAGCCAGACATATATAGGTCACCGGAAGTGATGCTTCGAGCACCCTGGCAGTACAAGATTGATATCTGGAACGCCGGCTGCATGGTAAGCGCCGCAGAAGACGCCCCTTTATACAACATTGCCGCTTCATAAGGGATGCCGGGAGCTAAACTGTTTTTTTCATAGATCTGGGATATTTTTGAAGGCGGGCATTTATTCTACGGAACGGACCCCGAGCATAAACAGTACCGGAGCCGGGCACACCTTGCCGAGATAATGGCGCTACTGGGCCCACCTCCGCCGGAGCTGCTAGTCCGCGGCACAATAACCAAGAAATTCTTCGCAGAGGATGGTAAGAAACCCCTCAACTACCAAAGAGAGAATAAAATAATTAAAAATAAAAATAAAAATAAAAATAAAAATAAAAAAATTACTGAAGTTTCATTCACTAACTTATTAAACAACTCATCTTCAAGGACATTCCAAGCCGGAATCGATCTGCTGCCATCAGTCTCTCTAGAAGAGCTGGAGACGAACCTGGAAGGAGCCGACAAGGAGAAATTCTTAATGTTGATGAGGAAGATGCTGCAGTGGATGCCGGAAAATCGTAGTACGGCAAAGGAACTGGCAGAAGACCCGTGGATTAACGAGACACTCGGCGGTTGAGTAATTTCGGCGCCGGAACACCGCTTCGTAAAATACTGTATCTATAAATCCTAACAACAGACACTAATTTCGTACTCTTCTCACTTCCGTCAATTCGTCGAGATGTTAACGTTTTTGACGCTGTTGGGTGGTGGTGCATCAAAACTGGCTAACATTCAAAGCCGACCGTGTGAGACGCCAATCCCAGCCAATTACGAAGCAGTTTTGTGGAGTTCGGCTACGAAGTAGACCAGACCGTTTCTCATACGAAAGCCCAACGCCCCGAGATATCTCCAGACGCCACCCGTCCGTAACCCGAGGATCAACGTTGTACGCATGCTTTGTACTTCGTACACCTGTATTACAGCACAAAATGACATCGATAGATAATCAACACCTTACTGCCGAGTTTACCATAGGGCGGGCTGGGGCTCCATGTGGTTGATGGGTCCCGAGATCATCCACCCCTTGGACTAGAAGGGTTAGAAGGGCCATGCCTGCTACGGATGGTTCCCCGAGAGTAGCATTTTGGTGGATGAAAAGATCATTGCCCACTGTAGAGACTTAAACGAAGCTGACCTAGTTCCGCCTCTAACCAGCCACTGAGAGGGAGCCCAACGATGGGGATTTGGGGTCATGAGTTTAGTCGAGTTTGGCAGTGGAGATGAGAACCAGGATTCCCTTGGGAACTGCATCTTCTTTCCTTACCAATGCTAAACTTATAGACACACCCTCTGTAAGACTCTTCGGACTCTCTAATACCAAGCTAGCTAGTCTGTCAAGAGGTCCACGAGCGCTGCTCCACTGCCACGGTAGTCTTCTAAGATTAGTGTAGTGTATTCGTACGAAGTAGTAGTGTAGTGCTGTGAAGTGAGCGTGAGGGAAGCTGAGTAGTTTAGAAGACTCCAACGAGATGACATGCAATGCAACATTTCAACTACATACACTAGCCCTCGTCGTTTTAGTTCACCATAGCGTGCGAAGTAGTTCATGCCTTGAAGTCCGAGCCTAACAGTTTATAGCTTTTTCAGGGACAGTTGCGGTGCTAACGGCCGAGCCAATCCATCACCGTTGCCGATATTGACCGAAGGTTCCGAGATGTCCCGATGTGAGAACCAACCCCGTCCAGGCTTCCGGCTCCGGCTCTTTTTTCAGACAATTTCTTCATTCACAGGCGCTTTTCTTCCCCGCCTTTGACGGAGTTAGAGAGGAGGCATACACTACACTACATGCTTCGTCGTATGCACTCCTCGAGTCCACAAGTAGGACCGAGAGAGAGGGGTGGTTGTAGAAAAAGGCTGGCTCGGGGAAACGTTCTGACTGTTGAGCTTCTTTCTTTCTTTCCTTCCTCAGGCGCACCGCTTAGATGTATCGAAGGCTAGGACTGGACCTTTGTCGATGGTCTCATTGGCGCGCAAACCGAATATCCAATGAACAAGACTGGATCAACGATGACAGGCATTGCTACTTCGTACGACGAAGGCGATCGCCATGTTGCGGGACTCCTAAGATGAAGGCAAAGGCAATGATGAACAACGACGATCTTTTTTCTCCTTCGCCCTTAACCAACCATCTGCTGTGTATTAGCGGGCGAGGCGTTGATGCCTCGTAGCTCCGTGCATACCCGAAATCGTACTTCGTAGATCAGAGCTGTCTCCAATTTCTCAGAGAAAACTACCCACCGTCTTCTCCGCTACTAGCCTGGGCAGCGCCTTGCCTCATCTTTATCCTGGTGAACGGTTACTTCCTCCCCACAAAATGGCAAGGCAAGAATAATACGGCTATACCGGTCGAAGCCTTGCAGCGTCGTAATGGTATCAAAATATCGCCGTGAGGCTATCCATGCCATCGGACCTACTCCAACACCTTCTAGATTTGCCTCCCCTAGTCCTTGCAAAGCCGAGATTCTGGCTGACCAAAGACATCCTTGATCGGCCCTACTGGGGTGGGCTCTCGCTTCTCCAAAAAAAAGCTTCTCCAAAAAAAATAAATGCCCCAGCCGGCCTCGTTTGGAGCACATCCACCTTCCCGAAAAGAGTCCGGGACCAGCGCCCCTTTCCCCCTTCGACGTTACGAAGTAAAGCCGAGGAGGAAAGCGGCGGGATTAAGTGGATATTCCCGACCCTCTCACAGCCTTTCCTTTCCTCGCATTTTGGAGTAACCTCGGTGGGGGCATGTCCTGTGTTGCGGGGATTTTGATCTTTTTCCCCCTTTTGGGCAACGTGCATGCCTTCCTAGCAGGGTCTAGCGTTGGAAGGGTTTCAGGCTTCGACAGGCTTCTAGAAGGTATTGGTTGTTCGAAAAGGGAGGGTCAGATGAGGGGAGAGAGTTTTCCTTCCTTTCGTTCTGTTGCATGACGCTACGAGGAATCTGGAGGGTGTGACATCTCGCGCATTAAAGTTTCAAAGGGGCCATCGATGAGAAGCCTCCGGAGACGTGGAAGGGAAATGATGTTATAATAAATGGCGTCTAGGCATCGATGACCGCCTTAGTGCAGCTGCGGAACTACAAACAATAGGCGGGAGGTGTCAACCGGGTTAACTAGATTGAGGGCATTGAGATGGACCCCAGCCCTAGTGTCTTCAGCTTCTGAAAAACTTAAATGCGCCCCAGTTTTGGAGTCGATTCCTACCGTTTGGGCACCCGTCAGTGGATAGATGGATCAATGACCCTGACCTGGCTGATGGTTGAGATTGATCGATGCAGATGTGTTTTGCCAAGAATCTCCCCTCACGAAGGCCAAAACTCTAATGGCGCAATCCCCAGAGTCACGAGGCATGCCTGCTCGGAGGTAAACACCCAGGTCGGTTAACCCTGGCTCCCAGGTGGCAAAGTGACATTTGACAAAGTACCGACAAAAATGGACTTCGACACCGAGCCACCTCGGTGAAGGAAGACCGAAAGATGGAATGGAAGGAATTGATGAGGAGGCAACTTGCTCCAAAGGAGGACCCGTTTTTCTCAACTTGCCCCTTCCAGACCGACGCCGAAACTGGGAGGGGCCCGATCGATACGGTTTCCCTTGTATATTTCATCTCAACCTCTGCGAAGCGCGCCCTCGTGGCAGGAGAATCCAGCCCCCTTAGCTCGAAGTTTAAAGCCCCGGAGATGGACGTAAGACGGACAACCAAGCCTCTTTTGTTTGGGGTCCTTTTCCCTCTTGCTACGCATACGCCATGAGAGCTTCGATGGAGAAGCAAAGGAGGGTGTAGACGTATCCTCATCTTTCGGAAATCGTGCGACTACCACCAGGAGTACGTGTTTCTCTGTCTTTGCTGAGCTTCGGACCCTGGTTTTTAGGATTCAGACCAAGACTTGCCAACGCATAGGAGAGAGATCAAATGACAAGGGCCTGGGGCAAAAAAGAATATGGGGAAGTGGTCAGTGTTGGCTCATCCACTATCTGATTCCTACGAAGTAATACACATCTCCGAAAGGGCTTGGCTTCAACAGGCATGGAAATCCTTCGAGTATGGGGTAATTACTGATTCCCCGCAAAATGGCGCTGTGGTAAATTTACCGCTTGCCAGGGGGGAAGGAGCGCACCGTTGGGAAGTCTTAATGGAAAACCTCCTGGTTCAATCCTGTCCATGCCATTTTGACACAGGTGAAGTCTAACTTTTTAGATTACTTGCCGCTCCGGATCCGCAGCTTTGCTCGGAACCGCGGTCCTGGAGCTAAGGAAAATATCACAAGCAATGTCGGAGAAGTGTGTGGGAGGGAAGTAGCGTAGCGTAGCAATATATACTATGTAGTAATATAGTAGTAATAAACACATGCATGTACCTTGCATGGATTTCCTCTCACTTCTTCCTTTTCTGGAGATCGGCATGTGATCTTAGGCTGCATTTGATAGATCAATGTGGTACAAGTATTTCCGGGGAAGCGGGTACCGGGTGATTGGAGGTGGTGGAAGGTGTGCACGACATTGGACCCAAAGGGGAGGGAAGGACCCTTGGCCTGGCAAAACGTTCTTTTTTTTTTTTTCGGGTGAGGGGAGAGATTGCGGAGGGAAGGGTGGGATGAGATGAGATTTGCTTCGTATGAGATTTATTTCAATGCGACTTTAGGCTTCTGTTATTGGCCTTCACCGGAGTTTTGTGGCTTGGAGATGTAACGTGTTGACTGGGAGGAATCTGGGGTAAGAGGAAGGGAAAAAAAGTTAAATATCAAGTTGCACGAAGTACGTTCGATACTCGACCGAGAGGGTGGTATCCTGTATCCTCCAAGTACGACGTAGCCGTGTGGAAGCTCTTGAGGGATTTTGATGAAAAAAAAAACGTGGGAAAGCCACTGTGCGATGGAGAGGAGGGGGCGTGTGTCGAAACGATGGGAAGTTGAAAGGTGTCTGGTCCTTTCCAATTGCCAGGGCCTTCGAGGCCATGCCCACTTCCCGAAAGTGAAAAGTGTTGTACGCCCGACAGCCGATGATGTAGATGGCGTACACGTCTTCCTTCACTCCAAGACCGTATCCGATGCCGAACGGGTACGGGGCTTTTCTTTCTTCATGGAAGGAAAAAAGCAAGTTGCGTCTTTTTGTCCGATCTTTTTCCGACCATTCTTCGGTCTAAAGGACTTTACGGAGTATTACAAGTACTCTATGGAGAACACGCTGCTGACCTTCGTCGATCGTTCCTGCATCTGCAAGCATGCATGTCATGTGCCCTATTATTCCGACGAAAGTCGTCAGACTCCGAGGCGGTGGTAATAAAGTGTACTACCCTGCTCAGTACGAGGCATGTATTATTATTATTGCCTGGCTGCTTTCGTGGCGTTCCTTTGGATAGAATCATCGCACGATACCTGAGGACGGCTCGACCGACTATTGAGATACACCTTGCGTTGAGACTGGTCAGGTAGGAAAACGGTGGAAACAACCCTTTGCTTCTTCGGAGATGTGACACGGAGAAACCGTAACTAATGTGGAAATACACTTGCCCGTATCATGCTCATTATCGTAATCGAGGTGTTCGTGCGAATAAACTATTATACATTGCAAGACTGGGAACAGAGGAAAAAAAGAACCGAAAGAAGATGAGAAGAAGTAAAAAAAAAAAAAAAAAAAAACAAA
>PGIR01000378.1:0-10692 GCA_002812735.1 Scedosporium dehoogii | reverse complement strand
CACACACACACACACACACACACACACACACACACACACACACACACACACACACACACACACACACACACACACACACACACACACACACACATATAGAGGCACATACAGGTACACACATACACCTGGCGTGAGGACGATCGTGGGCGGGTAGGGCAGAGCTGATGGTCAATTGGGTGCGGACAATTGAGAAGAAGGGAGGGGAAGAGACGTGCCAACGGGAGCTTTCTTTTCTTTTTCCTCTCTTTTTTTTTTTTCACGAGAATGGGTGTCCAGCTAAGGATTGGGGGGGGGAGGGGGCTAAAAAGGGTAATACAATACGACTGTAGGTATTAGTCTGAAGCTGTGATAGTGCGCAGCTTACGAAGTACACGATAATCAGAAAGCCTAGATGGCAGCGAAAAACACCCTCTCATCCTCGCTAGGACATCATGGACACAAGGTACCTTGTCGATTGCGGAGCTGCTGTTCCTCCCCTGCTCGAGCAACCAATGTGGCGGCGGACGGGCCACTCTGGGGTTTGTCAAGGGAAAGGGGTGTTGGTTCGCAAGCGCCAGGGATCAAGGAGAGATGTTCTTGGTGCGGCAGGGGTGTCCCTAAATGGTTGAAGGGATGGGTTGCATAACTCGTGGGTAGGGGGATCTTCCCTGGGCTTTTCGCACGCCAGTCCAGGCGAAGGATCAAGTGAAATATAATACGCAGGGAATGCAGTAATATGCTGGTGGTTGCGCCGGCAGGGTTGTGTCAAGGATCCAGAAAAAAGGGAAAAAAAAAAAAGTATCATGTCCCCAGCGAGTTGTTCCAAGGCATTGGCTTCAATGCTGTGTGCACACCAACAAGAACCACTTGGAGATGCAGCAATAGAGAACATCGCCAAGACCTCGCTCGGTCTCGACTTGCCGTGGCGATGTCTAGAAGCACAAATAGTGGACGTATAAAAAGCTGTGGACGGAAATGAGACGATAGAATTGACCACTCATGCCCCTCCCGGTCAAAGGCCAAGCCAGGGAAAGCCATCCGCGGCGACATTGTAAGTACGAAGCAAATCCCCGCTCCCCCGCTTCAAGGGAGCTGGCAGAAACATTTGAGACTCGTTCGCAAGGGTGTTTGCTGTCGCGTACGAAGTAGAGAAGCGAGATTTCGTTTTTGGCTTAATATGCCCCCTATTGAGATCTTTTATCAGTGAGTTGCTAGCGTGAATAATGAAGCGCTCGAAAGAGAGCTGTTTGTGAGGTTCTGAGACCCGGGGGAAAACATCGACGTGCCAGAGAATGCGTCGACCGGGAAAAGCTTTGTTTTGCCACACACGGAAGAGCAGGCTGGTTTGGGCCGTCTGCAGACTCCGGGGTGGTCATTCGTGATCTCGAGGTCAACCGCAGCTCTGGGCACATTGTACAACCCCAAAACGCAGTGAATGAAACCCTGTCTGATGATTGACGGTCGAGGGATAAGAAGAACAAATGGCAGAAATCCCGGTTTACTTCGTAAGGCATCAAAACTTGTTGATGCCTCTCGGGAATTCCATCCTCCAAGATGCTTCTCATCCTCAATCTACGAAGTATCCTTAGGCTCTCTCTCCCTTCGCTCTTGCTTCTCCTCCCCGCTTTCTTCCTTCCGCCCAGACTCAAGTGTCATTCCGGAGGGAAAGCGCAAGTGCTAAACAGAGCAAGAAAACGTCATTGTCCAGTCATGTGGGTCACGCAGCCGCCCGCCTGGTGTGGGGATTTACTTGTGACATTGTTGATCAGTGTCCACTACAGAGTACGCTACGCTGGAAGTGCACTATGCCACAGTCCACACAGTCCACGATAGCTCTTTTGTAGCCGATACTTAATATATACAGAGAGAGCTGATGCTGGAGAGGTTACTGGTACACGGCAATCTTGGCTCTTTTCGTGTAATTTGGAGACAGAAGTCCAGGCCTGCTCGCGTCGTCGTCCCGGTCCTTCCCCCAATGACAGAATCGCCGGAGAATCTTCTCCAGGATGCTACTCGTACAAAGCATATGTTACACTCCCGTTTATTACACGTACGAAGTCGAGACGAACTGTCCACTTCTAACACGACGTATCAAAGCACAGTCTGATTCTTAATGGAAGTCTCAATCAGTGATCGATGACATTGTACTACTACATAGGGTCGGTGGCTGGTGGTGATATAGCCTCGTTGCTGGCTATGTAGCCCTCCGCCGGATTATTACCTACTTGCATTGATCAGATTGATCTAGTTCAGACGCCTCCTGCACCACTAGCAACAAGACATATATCTCTACCAGTCCTCACAGGCTATCAATCGATGACGGTTAAGTTTAAGCTCATCTCGATTCGCCCGGCTTGCCAGTGTCGCCCGCGAATATTCCCGGCCATGTGAAGAAAACCTGCTTTTCCGTGGTGTACGCCGCAGTGTACGAAGTACTTCACTGCTCTTTACACATACTCAGGATGAACACGCGGTTTCGTTATGGTCGAGTCAGGTTCGAGTCTCAAGCAAACAGAACCTTGATCGTGGAAATGTAACCATGTGGCTCCGAGGTACATCCGTCCAGCGCTGGACCATGGACTGAGGACGAGTACTTTCAGGCCTGCCCTGGGACGCTGGATTCTTCGTCTTTGGGCTCACCTTGTGAATCGCATCGTGACTTCCTTGAGACATAGCAACAGGCATGGACCGACCTAGACCTGGCTGTGGGGAGGTTCTAGAATCCCATCGGAAGGAGCAATGAACCACTTTCTCATCTCCTATGGAAGTACTGCGTACTTCGTACACTTATTGGAAGGGAAAGGAGCACGAGGTTTTACGGTGCAACTTCAAACTAGGCCTGAATAACGCAACGCGTGGCCGGAATGATACCTCACGATGCCGACGATAGCACGCCCAGAAAAATCCTCCACGAAAGATGCTGAGATGCGGTTTTCAGAATCGAAACGGAAGCCCTTGCTTCTTTTGCCCCCTTCTTCTTTTGTCTTGCCTGTCCCCTGCCCGCAGGATTTATGGTTTCCAAGTGACAGTCGCATCCATGATTTCTGCATCTCCAAGCTTCATCACATCAAACCCATTCATTTTCTAATTTGAGAACATGCATCCGGCCGGCATTTCTCTTTCGGTGTGTCACGCTCGGCTGTCCTCGATTCATGGTCCGTCCCGGTCGAGTATCCCATCCCCCCCTGTCTGTGTGCGTGCCCTTTCTGCAACGGCTTCGTGCTTGTAATATTGCTTTGTTCAACAAAACGAAAGAGAGGATGCCGATATTATTGCTGACTCTCTTAAGATCAAGGATCAAGGCAAGAGCAAAAGAAACGAGTCTTTCAGCAGCCGAGCCCCGCCCAAACCGCCCAAACCCCCGGTCCTCATGTGTGAAATGCGGAACGCTTCGGAACGCTCAACGTCGCGTCGTAGCATTGGTGGGGGCGCCAATGGCCTGATTTCACACAGACACCATCAAGTCGAGACCATGGTTAACCTTGGTATGGACACAGGACATCAGTGGACCGAACTGGGCATAGGCTCATTTCTTCATTTACCACTCCACACAGAATATATCCCGAGTTGGTAAGAGCTGGGCTTGTATTAAAAGCCAAACCACCAATACGAAGTATATTGAGAGCCATTACGAGTGGCTGCGGCGAGAGAAATCATGCAAGACCAAGACCTGATCCACTGTCGACGACAAAGCACTAACTAATATGCCCTAGTGCCTATCAAGTCTAGTGGAGTCGAGAAGGGGGAAGTCTAGGCCGAGACCCTCGGTTGAAAGCTTGGCTCTCTCAGCGACTCGTACTTCGTATATACGCACCCTTTCTTTTGACATTTGATATCGCGTGTCTCATCGTGAGGAGGAGATTGATGTCTAACATTGCTGTACTACTTTCGTAATCTGGAACAGATCGAACTTCTTGCTTTCCTCACGTGGAAATCCTACCCGCCAGTCCGCAACCCTCAGGCACGTTATTAGACAAGATGCTACTTTGACACACCTCGAGCCACATTGGCCGCCACACCTGGGATCTCTACAGACCAGTCTAGCGCTTTCAAAGACGGGCCATGCTCTCCAGGTGAGGATATTAGTGAACAATGAACAATACGAACCTCAGCACTCGGCATGAATGATCGAAGAGCAGTGCCGTGCCTTGGGGGCCGGGTTCAAACAGCCTCCCGGCATTCCCTTCTTGTCCGCCTAACCACAGCCTTCCTTTGCTTCAGTACCTGTTTCTCGCACGTCCGAAGAATGGATGATCACGTTCATCACTGCGACATGCCCACATATCACATCCAAACAATGGTAGATGTCAACTCCAACAGAGATGCCGAAGACCTCCCCCTGCGCAGATCACCCCTTTCTCAACGGCCGACGCCTCACCCAACAGCCGTGGATGCACCCGGACCTTCCAGGTGCCAACCTCAATACTCAAATCCAGTTGTGGGGATTTGCAATTGTCAGCAGCCCCCAATCTCCAATCCCCCCACTCATCCGGCAACGGGTCCCTTCCTGCTACCACTCGGGGGAACTATTATCGTGAACCGCGAAACGACTCCGCACTTCTGGCCCGTCCACCTTATTCCCGGTTCATATGCGAATTGCTTCGTAGAGAGGTAAGCTCCCATTGACAGCGACAGTGACGGCAAAGCGAAGGGGGCGGCGTTTCCAATATCTCGCAGCATCTTCTAACGGCACCCAACAGGCTAAAAGAAAACGATACCCGTGACCAGGAAAGCTCCTTTCACTTTCCCTATTAGCTTCTATGTGCCTGCTGCCCCTCGTTTCTTCCGTTGTGTGTGTGTGCACCCTTCCCGCAGCCTCGATGCAAGCAAAAATAGAGATCTCGGCGACTTTTCCTTTTCTTTTTCTTTTTCGATTTTTCTGTCTCTCTTTTTTTTTTTTTTTTTTTTTTTTCCCTCCCACCCCCTTTTTAAAGTAACACGTTCCATTGCTTCCCAAAGGATGACGCAAGGGTCGTTTACACTGCATATCCCATCTCGATACGCGATTGTGGAGGTGGAGATGCGAAAAAGCCTATCGGTGCTACATGACTGATTCGACCGGTCTGACCTTGCCTTGCAGCTCGCGCGAAGGATTCTCGATATGAACGACTCCACTAATAAGATTAGAAGGCTAGAACAAGGAAGCTGTTCCTATTTTACTACAAAGGCGTCAACGTTTCCTCCTCTCCCCCCTTCCCGCACGGGGATCGGCGCGCCGAAAGGTCTGTTTAGGGTGTAATACCCGCTGCCGGTTAGAAGGGGGGAGGGAGGAGGGACGGACGGGATCATCCTGGGCCACCACCCACGAAGAGGACCCTTAACTTTGGGGCTGGGGTTCCACTGTTTATCTCCGCCCGGTGTCGCACTCGATTTTTGGCGTGCTTTTAACTATCGATGGGGTGGAGCACCCAAGACTTGGGATGCTGATCTCCTTTTTTTTTTTCTTTTTCTTTTTTTTCTTTCGTTTCTTTCCTTGATATTTTTAATGCAGGTCTACTCCTTTGGATGTGTGAAAGCTTGGTTGGAGGTGTGGTTAGTGCAGTTGTCGCTGAATTTGGCAGGACTTGCATCGCTTGCACGTTCTAGAACAGCCGTCAAGATAGAGTTTTAGAGTTGGAAGAAAAAAGAAAAGAAATAAATATGAACAAGAACAGAGAAAACAAACGAAACGCACGATAATCATTACGAGAGGATTTGATTCCAACCTTCCGTACTTCGTATAGTCTTAGTCGGCCTCGCCCATCATATGCTCTCCTACTTGCGTACTTTCTTTAATACATCGTGCTCCGCCAAGGCACTCCATCCGCCAAGCTCCTCCATGTTATCCTTCGCTTCGAGCACCGGCTCAGGCATAGTCCGGTACCGACGTTGTAAATCATCGGTGCAGGTCCAGGGGACCAAAAGGATACCCTCCAGCCCCTTCCATCGTACCACATCGAAACAATCGAATGAGAAGAAGGGGGCGGCAAATCAGCTCCCAAAGGTTGGATTATATGGTTCCCAACTTATATATCGTGAACGCCCCTTCAGGAAGTAGACAGGTCCTTTTTTTGAAATGCGCCCGAGTTCAACAAAAAATTGGAGAGCTCTCTCCCTCCCCCCCTCGGATCTTTGACGAACCGAGGCAGCTTCCCTGATCAGCCTGACTTGTGTACCAGCCTAATAGTGAAAGTAAAAAAAAAAAAGACCTAGGCGAAAAGGGGAAGTGTACAAACTGGTGATAATAGACATTTTCAGAATCATCTGCAAATTAGCTTCCCCCGGTGGGGGGAAGTTTTCCGGGGGGAGCCTTTGTGGTGTTTTCTTCTTTTTTTCTCGTTTTGTTTTGTGGGGGAGGAACCCGGGGTCTCAAAAGAGTTGAGATTGCGGAGGAAGACCAGAAATGGTGTGGATGGACCCCCACGCCGAGAAATGAAAAAGAGGGAAGGGAGGGGGTTTTAGTGTCTTTTCACCTTGACACCTTGATTTGACCTTTTTCTCCACAGCTGACCAGGGTAGGATGAGTCTGAGTCTCTCACACCCTTTCCATTCTTCATCGTCGATTTCTCGACGGCACCAGAAGCTCGCCCGACCTCGTCTGAGTTTCTCCCGGTACTGACCCAGAGAAGACGAGGTGATCCAGAAGAGCTGCGAAACTCGCCTGCAGAGTAGCGATGAATGAATACAAGGTGGGTTTATGCTTGATGCATATTACTTCGTACGAAGCACTCTCGAGTTCTCCCAGCCCGGTCCCTGTCGGCGAGTTGACGCTAAGCCAATGTGCCCCGTGCACAGGAGTTGTCTCCCTCAGGCAAGCTAGTGTAGCACACTAATAGATTAGTAGACAGGCAAGCTGGGAATAGAGTAGGCACTACGAAGTATTACACTACGCTAATTACTTGTACTCCAGAGTGTAACTCGTCCACTACTACTTCGTAGTGGTGCGCCGTCACAGCACTTGCCGCTTGTGGTTTAAGAGCCTGGACAGACATCGTCAAAAAGAAAATAAAGTCGGGTTTTAGCCCAAACTTTTCCGTCCGCGAAGGACAAAACGAAGAAGGAGAAAAATAAGCAACCCCACGGATCGACCGGGAGTCGCATAACGATCAAGCGTTGCGCCGCGAGTCCACGGCCTTTTTTTTTCTCTCGCAATCTCCCCAAGTCTCCCCAAACACGCGTAAACCGTTTCCCTCTCGATTTCATCGTCGGCGCCATGTAACTCTGCTCGTTCGATGTTTCCACCTCCCTGGCTGAGTTTAGCGGCATTGGCTTTCGGCTTGTCAGGAACGCTACTATGTAAAAGGTAAAACGGAATGTGGGTGGAGGGGAAGCTCGAGCCTTCTGACATCATCTCGGACCAGGGTGTTGGGATATATGTGAGGGTGTTAAGGTGTGTACGAAGGTAAGGTGGTGTGGTATAATGGTTGTGGAAGTTGGTTGGCGAAAGAAAAATATTGCCAAACCATCGTGGATGCTATCGTGAACGAGAGGCGGCGAGGTAACTCAGTTTCATTCCCCGCCGGGTTACCAAAACAGGAATCCCCTTTTTTTTGCTTCAGACTCAGCCGTATGTAGGAGATATCCTACTGATGGCGAAACTCGACGAAGGCCGGGTGTAGATTGCCACCTGTCCCTCGTAGTGGATGAAGGAATTCATCCTGCAATCCTTCGGGTATGCGGTGAGTACTACTCTATCCTTGAGATATCGTGATAATGATTGCACTTCCCTGTTGTCAACAATATCGGTGGAAGGAGGAGGAGGCATCAGCTGGCCAATGCGCTTTCAATCGGAGTCCGTCATGCATTGGCCGGTCACCGGTGACACGACATCGTCGTGTACATCAAGACCGCGGGGCGGAAAAGAAGCAAGCAATCAAAGTACGAAGGATGGGTGCAGTTTTCATCTGTATGGTGGTTCCCTCCCTCGCTCCCTCGCCCCTCTCCCTTCCGTTCTCTCCTCCACCCTCCCCTCCACGCGATTTCTCATCTGTCTAGAGTCTTACAGTTCTTTAACACATCGTGTGTCTGTCGTCGGCAATTAGAAACTAGGGGGGGTTGGGATGGCACGCACCCCTTGTGTTGGAGGGCAGAGTAATAGTTGGCAATAAACACTTGTCTATTGTCTCACGAAGGTACTTGGAATAGTGCAGAGAACATATGCCTGCCGTCAACTCGTAGAAGAGGCTGCATCGCATACATAAACGACCGTCATCGTCGAGACCTGCCCCGCTCGTGTTCTTCCCAGAACACCTGTGTTCTTGCCTTGATTGAGACTGCAGAGCTAGAGGCTTGGCATTGAAGCAGCCAAGCGAGCCTCAAGGTCGCACAACACGGGAAAGAGAGGAGAAAAGAAGAAAAGAAAGGGTCTAGAATTCGGGCTTGTCCCTAACAACTAACGAGACTAGGATCAAATGAGAAGCGATAATGGTGATTTGCCCAAGGTTTTCTGCAGCTTTTTTTCGGAAATTGATTTTGGCTGCCCGTTGGTGCAGTGCATGCGGGGTGCGAATGGAGTGAGACAGAGACTTGAGGTATGAGGAATGAGGAATGATGAATGGGCAATGGGCAATGGGCGATGAGGGGTCCAGCTGATGAGTAGATTATCCGCCAGATCTCGACATACCGGCTGGCCGGTTGAAGGTCACGTCATTTCTCTCGGTAGCGTAACTAGTGGAGGCAGAGGGACAGTGATAGACGGAAAATAGTGAGCTCGCAGATTTAGCCTCTCTCTCTCTCTCTCGGTGGTCAAGACCAGGCCGGACCACATCCGAGAAGTCGTTATGTTCGCTTCGCTCCAAGCACCGCATTCATGCCATCCCATCGAAAGCAAAGGAGTTTCATGTAGAGACATCGACTACTTCCGATTGTATGTCTTGCATAGGCATAGACCTTGTGCATCATGACCGATGACACCTCGATGTTGAGGGATCGTCGATAAGGCTCGAACACTTTCCCGAGAAGCCCAACGACTATTGAGGCCTCATAAAAGAGGGGTAAATGGAACGAGGAAGCGCAATCAAGACCGGTGCTGAACTCCGGCGTATCGTACGGAGGCGGTATGTACGAAGGGGAACTATCCAGTAAGCAACAAGCGTACTTCGCATGTCCAAGACACCGCCTTGGCATAGAGGAAAAAAAGGCCACGATGAGAGACGAAAGGCAGAAGCGACAGAGCCCAAAAGCCATCTGGCAAACGAAGGCCAAAGGGGTGTGCCGATGAAACCCGATTTAGAGAGCTCCTCTAGACTGTTCGTGCTTTCTCCGGCCGAGACTCGGCGGGATGTCGATTATCGTCAACTTCACATGTTCCACCGCCCCCGCAGCCGGGCGAAGGAGGAAAAAAAAAATCAAAAAAGGCTCGGAAGCGAAAGGAGTCTAGATCAAGAGAGCGACAACCTTTCCCGTCTCGTCTTTGTCTTCTACGTGTTTCTTTCTGGATCACGGAAATTCCCTATTCCCTCCTCCCCCATCCGAAGAAAGAGTAAGCGGAAAGTGCATGTCGCACATGTCATTGCTTTTCCTCCGATAGTCCGTCACACCTGCTTCGTTTCTCGACGCTCCTTCCCCCTTCCAAGCTGTCCCGTCTCGGCATCTCGGGGGCTTTCGCCCTTGGCGTCGTTGTTTACTCACGAGTAAGGCAGGAACGATGGTGAACCCAAAGTGCAGTCTCCCTTTCTCCTTTCTCCTTTCTCCCTTCTCCCCCGCAGTTCCACGCCAAGTTGTCACACTCATGTCGTGCCAAATGCTGATCACAGGTAGGCACCGGCACCGGTGTGGGGCTAATTACAGAAGCAACCTTTTGGTGGATATTTGAATTTGAATTATCACACCGACATTCACCTCCTAGCTTATAGAACAATGAGACGGGTGATACACCGCCAGCAGTTAGTAGTAGGGCTGGGGAGGCGGGTTTTGGCGTTACACACCGGGTAAGCAAGGGAAAGAAAGCAGCTTGGCAAGCCAGCAATCAAAGGCTTCACAGGGTGTTTCTCACCCGCCGATTGCGTCACCGAATTTCCTCCCGAGGGAGGCGCCAGACCTAGCAAAAGAGAGAGGGGAAAAAAAATCCCGTGTGTAAGAGACTTGCACCAGGAGGCGCTCGGAGCTGCTGGAGCTGAGGGCGTTGCAAGGGAAACCTCACTAATCTTATTGCTATCAAACGTGGCTGGTTCCTTCCAAACTACAAACACTCCCCTCCCCAGCGCTCCGGTTCCTTCTTGTTTTGTGAAAGCAAACCTGGCAGGCAGGCACGGCTCATGCTCTCGCCTCTGCAGACACACCCCGGTCGAAAATCTCACCGGCCCCGCACCGGTGAGCAGCTCTAAAACCCCTTCTGGCCAACCACAGCGCGTCTCGCCTTACAGATTGGGAGATTTGTAAATTGAGATGCGAGAAACCACCACCAAACCTTCAAACTAAAAAAAGCAAATTCTGGGGAAGGTGAGACCCAGCAGCTTGGGGAAGGATTCTAATCCCTGGTTTTTATTTCACTGTGTATAAGTTGTATTTTCTGTGGTTCCGAGGAAGGTGGAGTGGAGTACCTTTCTGGGACGAAATATATTATTAGTGCAGTTTGGAGACGAGATGAAAGGATGCGCGTGTGTCTATCAATCCTTCGTACGCGCTTCCGATGCGCCACTCGCTTACACTTTTCGACTCATCTTTCCCTTCAAATTTATTTTATTTTATTTTATTTTATTTTTGTTTCTGTTTTTTTTTTTTTTTTTTTTTTTT
>PGIR01000377.1:0-11572 GCA_002812735.1 Scedosporium dehoogii | reverse complement strand
GGAACATGCCGTTAGAGGGGTGAATTGATCAAAGGTCAAAAGGGGGGAGGGGGGTGGCTTTTGATCCAACAACCGAGGAAGACTGAGCTCGTTCAATCTCTCGAATGTTGAAAGGCGTGGGTGCATTCTCTGCGCGGGAGTTCAGTTTCGTAGCGCGCAATGGTGCGAGTTAAAAATGTTGGTACCTCAGCTGGAAATCTCTACTTGTACTTCGTAACCGACATCAATCCTTCACTCGAAGATTTGGAAGTATGGTCGCGTGTGTCGCCCCAATCCGGCTTCGGGATACGCGTGTCTGTATTTCACACATCAAACCAATCGATCCTCCATTCCTTTGATCTCCATTTCCCAAGACGGACTGCTGACGCTTTGTCTAGTGCCGAAGGAAGACCAGCCACGCACTCGCCGGATTTATCCCTCAAAATACCGCCCGCCCTTCTTGGCATTGGCAAGGAGGTTCTGACACGAAGGGCGTCGACGCAATTGGTAAGACCACAAAGCACAGAATTGAGGCGTCCAGCCTGCCCTGTTTTTCCAATTGTCTTGGTCGCGAGCCATGCCAACACTGGGCTGGGTCCTCCTTGCTGGGTGTCCGTTTACCTGTACCCCCATTCCAGTGTCACCTGACGTACTGTTGCTGCCCAATTGCGACCCGCGTCTCCCGGATTTACTGGACGAATCCTCCCTCAATCGGTTGATATTGATTGATGTCGCTGTGAGTAAAATGGAATTATCAGGTCTCTTACGAGTCTCGATCGGAAAGCTTTGCGAGATTATTTCAGTTAAATATAACGCAGCTGGTATATGTAGTACCTTCCATGATTGGACTTCCGCGTTCCGACGACCTCTTCCATCACTTGAGATTCTCTAAATGCAGATTCTTCTTGTACATGCTTGGCCAACAGTGAGCTTACTGCGTACCTGATTCACATCTCCAATACTTCGGTGATCGGGAGCAGACCATGATAAGTACGAGGCAGTCCTAGAATATTCGGAATTAAAAATAGAATAATCTCCAATAGCGGTACAAGAGCAACGAGCAAGATGGATTTTGGACATTCTTACCACGGGCTGGACCTGATTGGCTTCAATTTTTACTTCGGGATCGCCACTCCATCACAAAACAAAAGGCGAATGAAGTTTCTTTCGCAGGCGAAGCCGATATGGCATTATTGCATAGATGGTTCGCGTCCAGCGCTCTGAATCGATGTAGGCATAATAGGCGCTAGATAAATTCCTACCTGTCCCTACGTAGCAAGGTCGCTACTGAAGCCAGAACGAGACAGGAGCGTTCCAGGAGGTTACCGTGCACCAGTCAGGGGCGCCCTTTCCTCGCTCTGCTCCACTTTGGGCTGCTATTTCCTTCAAAAAATGGGCGGCCCCCAATTGCAATCCAACCTGTCCAGCCGCGACTGACAACTGGTGCAAAAGGGTCAGACCACAGCGTGGGTCACTAGACCAAAACTCGCCTCCTCTTCCACGTCCTAATTCCATCTCTCCTCCCTTCTCCTCCCCTCACATAATCACCATCACCACTCTCCTCCTCACCGACCTTTTTCGCCTCCTCTCCCACGCCTTCCACGCGGCGGCATACTCTCGGTAAGAATTTTATTTTGCTCCTTTCCCTTTTCAACCCATTTCTGCCATTCCCGACATATTTATTTCCCACTTCCTGTCCGGAATTTACCCTAATCCTTCCCCCTCAAGTCCCCTAGACTCCCGACATCAATCAAGCATCTTCGGTCTTTCATTTCTGACTCAACATTATTAGGGCTTAGGTGTGTACTCCCCGACTTTCCCCTATTATCGTCATCCAAACTCGACTCATCGTCTTCTGCCACGCGTCTTTTTCCTACATTTCCTCTCCAGGAGTCTTCTCCAGCCAAATATCCTCAACGTCGAACCCCTCACCGTTACGCAGCCTTGCCTCGGTGTCCTTCCTCATCTCTTCCCCATTTAGCCTACACTACCTATCTTCTTCCTTAGGGTCGATTCATCGATCTATATCCTATACCCTCACGCAGGTAACTAACCAATTCGCTGAATCAGGTTGACGCCTCCACGTCCCCTACCTTATCATCGACTCGATTTAACCGAACCACCATCGTTCTGCTTCCGTCTCTCGGGAACGGTCGCACCTCAATACCACCGCCATGACCACCATGGTATGTGACTGGACATTTCTCGACCCATGGGGGAGACGATCAGCTCGTTCTTGTCCGTGATATAGTTACCAGTGCTAACGTTCTTTTCACCCACAGGATCTTCGTGTCGGTAACAAGTACCGCATCGGTCGAAAGATCGGTTCGGGCTCTTTCGGCGATATTTACCTGGGCACTAATATTATCTCTGGGGAGGAAATTGCCATCAAGCTTGAGAGCGTCAAGGCCAAGCATCCCCAGCTTGAGTACGAAGCCCGAGTCTACAAGTCCCTGGCCGGCGGTGTTGGCATTCCTTTCGTCCGCTGGTTTGGCACCGAGTGTGACTATAATGCCATGGTCTTGGACCTTTTGGGCCCCAGCTTGGAGGACCTTTTTAACTTCTGTAACCGGAAGTTCACCCTGAAGACGGTCCTCCTCCTTGCCGACCAGCTCATCTCCCGCATCGAGTACATCCATGCCAAGTCCTTTATCCACCGCGACATCAAGCCCGATAACTTCCTCATGGGTATCGGTAAACGCGGCAATCAGGTCAATGTCATTGACTTCGGCCTGGCCAAGAAATATCGTGACCCCAAGACTCATTTCCATATCCCCTACCGCGAGAACAAGAACCTCACTGGCACCGCCCGATACGCCTCCATCAATACTCACCTTGGTGTCGGTACGTTGCCATCTATTTGCTCTCCCGATCCCGATCCCCCCTCCCTAAATGCGTTGTGTTGCTAATACTTGTTTTCTAGAACAATCTCGACGTGATGACATGGAATCTCTTGGTTACGTCATGCTTTACTTCTGCCGTGGTTCGCTTCCCTGGCAGGGTCTGAAGGCTGCTACCAAGAAGCAGAAGTACGACCGCATCATGGAGAAGAAGATGACCACCCCCACCGAGGTCCTTTGCCGCGGCTTCCCCAACGAGTTTGCCATTTACCTCAACTACACTCGTTCGCTCCGTTTCGACGACAAGCCCGACTACAGCTACCTCCGTAAGATCTTCCGTGATCTCTTCGTCCGTGAGGGCTTCCAGTACGACTATGTCTTCGACTGGACTGTCTATAAGTACCAGCGAAACTTGAATACAAGCTCCTCGTCCCAGGCTGCCAATGCCAACGCTGCTGCTCAGGGCGGCGGTGCTGCCAAGCCGAACCCCACTTCGTCCCGCCGTCGACCGGATCCCGAGGCCGAACACGGAGTTGACCGACTGTGAGTTACTAAGCTGCGCCCCTTCATGTTGTCAATTCAACATGGCCCTTTCACCCAATAGCGAGCTAGTGATTATCAATTACATTCTGCTAACATGAATTAGTGGACGATAAGCGGACGATGATGAAAGTCCCGAAGGATTGCGCCCCTAGTATGGTGGCCGGCGAGATTTGCCTCAAAAGCAGTCTCGCCCGCTGCTGTTCATACAACCGTTTCTCCCATGATAATAGTTTGAACCCGTGGACCAGGTGTATACCGGCTTTTTCGACCGGATCCGCGACACCCCCCATACCACCAAATGCAGTTTGTAGCTCGGAGCGGACTGCTATTTCGCCGGCCTTTGCCTGCCTCTCCTTGGAGCAACATCTGAATGGTGTGTCGCGTGCTAGACCCTAGTCACGATCCATCTCATATAGCATGGGTTTCCTTGTTTTCCTTTTTGCGTTGTTTCTTTTTTCGTTTTGTCGCGGTTTGGGATTGTTACCACATGGCTCGTGATGATATTCAGTCTGGAAGCCCGGTTCGCTACCGTCGCCAATAAGCGATGGTGCGTAGTACTGGGCTTTTACGGCTTGGATCTCACTCGAACGGCATGTCCGGTACCTTTTTCGGAAGGTACGACAATGAAAGAGGGAAGAAGAGAGCAGATTGGCTGTTGCTCCGGGCATCTCCTAGTACAAGTCCTTCTCATACAGCGGAGGCGGTCCATGCACCCATCCTCACCTAATCCAGGTGACCAGATGGACCGTGATCCTCGAACCCCGTCTTCTTTCTATTTCCTAATCTCCCCAATTTGTTTTATCATTCATGTTATTTCCTTTGCAGCGCAGCGTCGTGCCGAATGTCTGTCCGTCTCATCGTTCCGACACCCGTCAATACCATCCGTTAATACTAAGAAGGCCATGCCCTCGCTGGTTTTGTGGAAGAACGTTTTGCATCAACGAAGCATACGGACTGAACCTGACCGTTTTCCCTCTGGCGCCAATGCGACTTTGTTCTCTTTTCTTTAGTTCTGCGGCTGTTTATTGCTTTCTATCTGGAAATGGCCTGGGCAGCCTTTAATTTAGCGGAATGTTTCTCTACTGCTTAAAGGGCTCTGTGCCCGAGTCAGTGAGATTCATCCCTCGAACTCGTTCTGGGCGATGGCTTCTCCTAGTTACTCGACTCGCGAACCCGGTTTTCACAATCGCCGGAGCTATCCTTGCGCCCATTTCACGCCTGTCCGACTCTCATACTTTCGCCCCAGGGTAGTTCAATCATGAACATCGCGACGCTGAGGGAAACTAGGCACATCGCACAGCGGGTAGTATTTATTCTCTTAACTAGCATGGAAATTCAAGTGCGCTCTCCTTACATCAATTTCTCTGTAATTTGTGACGTGATAGATCAGATCCAAGCAGCGCCCTTTATCCGCCCACGACTACTTCGTACATTCCATCCTCCGTAGCGAGAATGCAACGCTGTTGTGCCTTCGCTGGGCATGCTTATTCGCTTCGATATACCTCAGCACTAAATGCCTCGTTACATATCGCGTAGGCAATTTTCTGAAGTATAGACTCACCCCTGCCAGTTATTGAGCGACGTTATGTGATTGGCATTCTCTTAGCTCGAGTCCCGGCGGTCTCTCAGCAAGACCAAACCTCTGGCCCAGGAACAGCGTAGGACTGAGGGATCGGGTAGTAGATATTGATGACCAGACCCGGATCGTTCGCCGTATACGCCCCAGGTAAAGAGATGAGGGGCTGTGGGTTTCCTTTCCCTCCTCCGGTTATGTGCAGCTGGGCGCATGAAATGTAGAACTGGGCACCTCCTGGGGAAGAGGCTGTGTGGAGACCAATCTGCTCTATGCGGAGGAGGTAGTCGCCGTCCGGGATGCATTTGGGAATCGTAACTTGGAGTTGTGATTTCCCTAATTTTGATAGGAATTAGCAATGTACCTTGTGAGTTGGTCGCTCACGAAGTTGAAAAACAAGTTTCAGGCTACTCGAATGATTGTTTTATTCCTCACCAGTATTTGGCCAGGTGATACTGGATGCAGTGATGGCTGGCTTATCCTGCGAGATTTTGAACCAGACGTTTCCCGCGCCGTTGAACTCGGCAGCGGACACCCCATCGGGAGCCTTTGCCATGTAGAAGCTCAGGGGACCGGGATGATATGCGGCTGGGCTTGAAGTGAAGCCAACGGTGTCTCCGGCTGTGACGTTGGCGATTTCGGTGGATGAGCCGTCGTCCGCGGCTTGGTAGCATCGGATCTCGGGCGAGGTTACGTCGACGACTGGGGCGTTGCTGTAGTGGTTTTCGGTGATGCGGACGTAGCCCCATTGGGTAGTCGGTTGTCCATGCAGGATGAGGCTGTCAAAGACATCTTGATGAGGGTATTAGCACCAGCATCATAACCTCTCGGAGGACTTGGTTAGTGGATGTAGAGATGAACTCACAGTGGCCATGGCTGGGGGCCAAGAATAAGAGGCCCAAGGCAACCTGAATCTTCATTTTTTTTTTTTTTTTTTTTTTTTTTGAGTTTTCCTGTGTTTTCTCGTTCGAGTTTTGTCTAGACTCTTCTTCTGGGCTCGGGCCTTCGGGATGCCGTTTTCCTGCGTCCGTCACCGGTCACGTAGACCACGGCCATCCTACTTATATAGTATCGTTGGCTGCCATATGGAACCCACGTCATTGAAAGACTACTCCAACCCCACAGACGCAACCATCACCAGTCACATCCACTAACATAACATCCATCCGGGTCCGAGAGACATGAGCGAGTATTAGCTTGTGATCAAATACTTGCTCATTTCATATTACCTGGATATTCCGCAGGGCTTGGGACTGGCTGCAGTCCATGTTTCCTGGTACCGGGATTGAGAAAAGTTGGTGTATGTGGATATTAACCCGATATTGAAGCACACCTAAGTGCATCGAATGGGCCGAACTTCCGCGTAGTCTCCTTTGGGGATAGCGAAAAGAGTTCATCGCCGCACGGCGGTATCTGAGTGCGATTTTGAGAGAAGGATAGTTAGCCATGGCTGTTGTGTAAATGCATTTCTAGAAGATTTTTCTTTCTACGGTCCGAATAAGTGTTGAGTTGAGAAACGCGGTTTTCGGGTGCATGCAGGACCACGAGTGGATGATTGTAATCCCAAGAACTATTGCACTCTATTTCGCGAATAGAACCGTTCAGTTCATGGCCTCCCCAGCAGAGCCATATTTTGTCTTAGATACTTCGTATTAAGGTGTTAAGGTCTATATACATTAAAAATAGGTTAAAAATGGGCAAACCCTTTTTTAGTGATCGTTGTCAACCTGCCCTGACCTTAACCCTAACTGTGCCCATGTAATATCCCAACCCAACCCACTGACCAGCCACCCAACCGTCTTCTAATACCAACATATAAGGGTAGTCCTAACTTCCCTAAGGCCCCCAGAGATGTCTATCCAACATCATAGAACGCCTACCTTTACCCTCTCGGCACTTGGTCTCTGAGTCATTACTATTCTCGTACCCCAAAGCTTAATAGGATCTCCAGGATCTGATTTTTCCCATTCATTACCGCGACCTCCAGGGCCGTTCGCCGCCTATTATCCCGCACATTCGGGTCGGCGCCGTGCGCAAGAAGTGTCTTCACCGTCTCCTGGTCATCATTCTCGATCGCTATTAGTAAGGGCGTCCGGCCCTGGATGTTCCTGGCATCAATGTCGAACCCATAACGCAGAAGCAGCGTAACGGATGCGGGTTGCCGAGACTGGACGGCCAAATGAAGTATCGAGCTAGACCCCTGCTCCAAGCTCGAATCGGGACATACCAGCAGTCCGGCTTCCTCCATCACATGGAGGGGGATATCCTGACCCGGTGATCCAGACTCTTGAGCTTCATTGACTGGAGGTAACTGTCCTGGGATTAGCTTGTTTACTTCAGCGGACCGAGTGTCGGTAATATTAAATGGTTTGACCGGACAACTTACACACATGTCCTGCAGTAATTCGAGACCGGTATCGGCATGACCCCCGGCGTTATCCATCAGTGTCAACGGTGTAGATGATCCTGCCCTACGAATGAGCTTCTGCAGCTCGTCGGTCTCGGGAAACTGCAGACCCCAGTCCTGTGTGTCAGGGGTTGGGATTTCCATATCCCTTAACGCGCTGAAAGAGAGGCTCCTTGACAGCTGACCAACTGTGGAGGCAGGCGAGGGAGGGAGATCCTGTGGGGTACCAAGGCCATCCCTTCGGCTTTGTTCGTCCGTGCTCCCCGAAGGGCTACTTTTGGAAGCTTGTCGGGTAACGAGTTGTAGTAATGACCTGTTCATCAGCTCGAGATGTTGGATGCGTGCCTTGAGATTGTTGCCTTCGCGGCCCGCCGCCGTTGGTTAGGACCGCGGGTCTAGTCACTAGAGAGGTGGGGGAGGAGGGTGGCCATACGATATGTCTGCTGAGCAGTGCGATTCTGCGCTCTACGTTTCTCTGTCATTGGTCTCGTCATCACGGCAATTCAGTGAATAATTAATGACCAGTGGCTGCGGTGCTCTCTCAACAAGAAAAACAAGGCAATCGTTCCCCAACGATGATTTCATGTTTGATCTAACCTACCTAGCAGGGGAAAGAGGGGAAGGTATTTAACAATGATTGCAGACCCATTCACTCCCATTTCCTTCTTCTAGGTTACACAGCTTCCCCAATAGAACAGTATGCGCATCTAATTAGAAGAGAGGCTGACTTGGAGGATGGACCATGATAACAGAGGAGCGCTGAGTGGGGGAACCTTGTGGATCACGTGACCAATATGTATGTGGTGAGATTCCTTCAAAAGGGAATCATCCGGACAGACCAATATCTCAACTGCGAGTCTCGGCCATTTCGGAGGATGAGAGTAATCAGGGTTTCTGAAGAGGGACAGTCTCCGTGCGAACTATTCGCTGCCGAAAGCGTGAATCTGAATCGCATTCGTGGCATCGTAGGTACATAGGTATCGCGTCTGGGAAGATCAGCTTTATCTTCACTGATGAGTAGCCGCCTCCTAGCCTTAAATCTTTGCAGTCGGCAATGGATTTGAGCGGCCTTGCCATTTGGCCAGAATTCTATCGAAGGACAGCGAGACACCGGAAGGGGTCTCAGCTTGAGCAATTTTGTTTGCTGACTCGGCAGTGTCGGCACGGGTACGAATGCAGGAGCAGATTGATCACACCCCTACTCGGCACTAGATTTGCCGGTGGCATCTCCGGTGTGTGGGTAACATCAAACAAAAAGTATCTCGGGGCCCGTGGCCTCCGGCTCGGGATTGGGACCGGTGAGGAAAGATGGTTGCTTTTCATCTGGGTCAGGTTGCCCGACTTTATGAGGTCAGCAAACCGCGTTCTCGAGCCCTCTTATCTCAAGATAGAAGATATGGCTGGGGGATCGAGACCGAACGAACGCTTCACACAAGTTACATAGGTACTAAACTGGTAATATGATAAAACGGCACGTTTTGTCTGTTGGCCTAACAGGAACTGAATATATTTTGGGGCTACTAGTAGCGAAAACCTCTCTCGGCCGTCCTGGGAAAGGAACGTGATATTCCCCAAGACTGGTCAGCCTCTCTCAGGTCCCTACTACATCCCACGCGGTCCACTCAACGTCCTCCCAGCCTGGTCTTCTCTTGATTCTAGCCCTCAAGTCCGAATCTGTCCTTGGATGCATTACCCCGGTCGTCATCTTTGGCTTAGCAGGGCTTGGTAAGGGAATAGGGGCCCCTTCTTCAGAGGCAGACGCAATTTCAAATCCATTTAGCAGCACTACCATCAAACCCAGCACCTCGGTGGCCGCGAAGTTGCGTCCGGGGCAAAGCTCCTTACCTCCGCCGAAGGGGTAGTAAGCTTTCCTTCGCGTGGCCGCATCGACTCCGTGCTGTTTCTGAGACCAATGAAGGAAGCGCTCAGGATCAAATTCGTCCACTGTCCTCTCTCTCCCTCCCCATAGAGATGGGTTTCGAGAACCGACGATTTTGGAGATCATGATGGTGACTCCTTTTTTCAGGAGATAGTTTCTTCTGCCTGACCCATCGGCGGCCTCTTCCGAGACATACGTGTCCTCCAACACGCGGCGATAGAGAGTAGATACGGAAGTCATCCGCAGAGTCTCACGAAATACCGACATCAGTTTTGGACAGAGGGTTTCGAGTTGGCCCACCTCAATGGCCATCTGGCGCCTGCCATCTGGTAGAATACGCTCCTTGGTAGCCCCGAGCGCTTCCTCCCGTAGCTCAGCCACTAGCTCTGGGCGGCTAAAGACGTTGACAAAGACCCAGAAGATGGTCGGAATCACGTTCATCAGAGCTGCGTGAATGACCTGGACATAGGCAATACCCATGTCTCTGGGGCTGAAGCCATATTCCCGCTGCATACCGACTGTCTCTGTAGTCAATTGGGAGACATCGGGAGCTTCAAACTCATCCTCAAAGTAGGATGTCAACGCCTGCTGCAGAGAAACGTATCCTTGATGGGACTGGCGGTCTTTTATAGCCGCCATGACCTGAGGCGACCGCCGCGTGGTATCACCAGCCTCCCATTCCCTAAACTCTGTTAGAGAAGAAAAACCTAGGGAAGTCGCAAAGAACAACTAACCAATATGCTTGAGCTAGTGACGGATTCTTTCTCCAGGGATTCTTGTCGGCACCAAGGAGAGTCGTACTCGTGATCATGGTCATCATATCCCGCACCCAGTTCCAAACATTATCCACTTCCTTCACCGTCGTCCCGCGAACTTCCGTGTCTGTATTACCTTGAAGCACTCTGTATATCTCCTTCACCGCGACAACATTCATATTTCTGAGGGGTTCCCCAGCCATCTTGGACGTGAATAAGCGCATCATGCGCTCATGCATGCCGTCTTGGATGTAATTCTGTCGTGCTTGAGGCGATAGCTCCTCTATACGGCTGATATATTCGTTGACAAGAGGCACAAAACTGATTCCCTTGCTGTTCTTGAACGCCGATTGAACTAGCTGCGGCGAGTTGATTACGTAGACCTTGCCGCCGAGGATCGGGAGTGTGCCGATAGGAAACCTCTTCTTCTTGCTGCAGAGCAGAAGATTTAGTCGCGATGTCTCTTGTTTCACTCCGATGCTATAGTCGCCAACTGCAAAGATTAGAGCCAAACCACTTACTTGAGATCGAACAGATATTGATGTGGATTTAAAGAGAATGAAAGGAGGTGACCGACAATTGGAATTTTAGAATATATGATTGGTGGTTCTTGCGGATCAAGGTTGGGCGATGAGAGCCGCCATAGTTTCCGAGCTGCAAGACCGAAAACAAGGAGGAAAATCGGGAGAAGGTAATCCCGAGTCTCGGGAGCGGGAGCGGGAAGCATCATGTTCGTCCTGCCGAATTCCAGCTTTCTGAACGTGACGGCCCGAGACGGTAAAAGGAACGAAGTCACTGTTGGTCAAGAATCCCGTCTCTCCTGGCAAACCCCTCGATTTATCAAGGGCCAACGGATACGACCCGCTGGGGAAGCTGACCCCCACGAGTCCACGGCGTAGCATCCGTCTTTGCAGGGACGGCCGAATCTGCGGAGCCAGGCACCTCGGGATATAAGCCATTGCATCCCTCCAAGTAAGCCGAAATAATAAGCCATCATGATCTATCATATCTGCTCGACTAAGCAGAGGGACCTAACTTACTCAGCCCGAGGACCTCCTGTGCTGTCCAATTCCGCCTCTTTAATTTCTAACGGTTGGCTCGTGAGCCGTGAAGCTCTGGGCATCGAGCCCCTCATTTGCAGGCTGCCCACTGAAACCAAAATACTCGACACGATGGGAATCCTCACAAACCAAACCCTGGTCATTGGTATTATTCCAGTTCTCATTGGAGTCGTCTCAGTCTTCTCTCTATATCGTCGTGTGTCGTCTGGAAGTTCCAATGCTTCGTCGCTGGGCAATCCTAAAAATGAGAAGGGACGTAATCCTTCAGTAGAGAGCTTCTATACCATCTTGAAAAAGAACTACCCTACTGTTAGTATGCCGTCACTTCATGGTCAAGCTTTATCTTGTGAGGAGGCTCATAGCGTGACTCTTGGCAGCATCGAAGCACCATTTACAAGACTAAGCAGCCTTTCGGCGACGTTCTAGTGCTGCCACTGGAATATGTCGACGAACTCAAGGCCCTACCGGAGGATGTCCTGGCGTTTGACCTTGCTCTTGACGAGGTATGCATTTTTTTTTTTTTTTTTTTTTTTTT
>PGIR01000376.1:0-11702 GCA_002812735.1 Scedosporium dehoogii | reverse complement strand
TTTTCCTTTTCTAGTCAAAAACTTCCTGATTTCTCAATCAAAATAATAGTCCTATCTAATTATAGTTAGCTTCACTGACAATGGTGCTGGTTATGGACCGTAGAAGCGGAGCGTAGAGGCGAACTAAGTTGGCTCGGTCGACGGGACAGCGGGTTGCGTTGTGTGCGCGTCTTTCACCGTCATTTTAATGCTACATGGGCAGATCCGGGTGGATTCGTGCCCAAACTCTCTCCCTGAGGCTTCGAGGCGCTCACTGAGAGCACTTACTGGCTGCAATAGCTCGGACCTTGTCTTCCCACCCAGATGGCCACTCCTGCGCTTTCCGCGTCCCAATGATGTCACGTCATTTCCGTGGCCGGAGACGATTGCTTGAGGACAACGTAGACCGGCCGGTGGCGGAGTCCCGGGAGTCCCCTTTTGTGAACTGGTCGGTGAACGAAGCAGTCACAGTTCGTCCCATAACTCCGCCAGGTGAGCCAGATTCTGATCCCTCCAGCGACGCCATTGCTGGCATTCCCGAAGGGGTGTTGTCTCCAAGCGAGTTGAGGCGAGTACAGGCAGACAGGAGTAGGTGGATTACTACAATTAATCTGAGATGGGCTTTTACTTGTCCGTCCAAAGCTGTAATTCAGGATACAATAATTGCTAGCCAAGTCGCAACCCTCTGATGATGATGAAATGTGCCACGCCACAGCACTAAACCCGAGCCCACATCTGCGGTCAAGGCACGTCGGGAGCTCCCTCCTTCTCGAGAAAGCCTTTCAAACCGTTCATCCATGCATCAAACGCGCGTTCAAGTTTCGAACCTACGCTCAACCGAAGCACGGGTGTAATCACACCATAAAACGTCTCCCAGCAGAAATACTCGCAGCCTCCCCCCTCACCAACTTCGTCGCTCTGCACGAACTCCTGGATCCGCTCCGATCTTAAGATAAATGCCGGCATAACACCACCAGCCCTCCATGCGACGCGTAGACCCTTCTTACCCGCCCTTTCAAACTCTTCGAGATGAGTGACGATAATAGGTTGATTAACGCTCACCGTTTCATCGAGGTCCATGTGCACCTCGAAAGTGACTTGGGAACCAGGCGCAAGGACATCGTCTCGTCCTTCTAAGAGCGGGGATATTGAGGCGGGAAACCCGACATTGGGCGGCGACTTGAGATTGGCGACATGGGGACAGAATTTATTCCATTGAGGCCAAGAAGACGTTTGGAGCATGGCTGCTAAACATTTCTCGGGAGCTGCAGATATTACAGTTGAACAAGCAATAGTCATAGATCCGTCGCCACCATATGTCGGCGTCGGAAGGCAGCTGGACAAGATCCTGCCTTGTACATTCGGAGGGAGCTCTGGGAACGGGGCAGTCGGTGAGGTGGCCATTGCAATCGGCGCTCAATAATACAAACTGAAAGTGTAGGTTTTCGGAAGGATGAAGGTGCATGCATGTGTGGAAGTTCACTAGCTTTTGGAGATTTCCTGTTTTAGACACATGGATCAATTGATAAATCCACGTTCATCCACAGCTAATCCTGATGTTATCTAATAGTATCGTCGATCATCTAGTTTGACTTCATACGCCCCCGATGATCGATCAAATCCAATTGATATACATAATTTGACAACACCGTTCGTTGCCCCAACTGTCTTAGAACAGCACAAGCTCGAAGCTATACCGTCCACCTGCGATACTTGCAAAATGCTGGTAGGGATAAGGGACCTTGGTCTGTACATGTTCCCCTGCAAATATGAATTGATGTTTATACTTGGGAAAGGCGTGATGACCTGAATCCGTGCCTCCGTGGGCTTTCAATGGCATTGTAACCTAGAGCGCCGAAAAGGCTCTGTGCCTGCGTACTGGGGATGATAGAGGGGCGGGAGGCATGTGAGTTCGACGTGGCGTCAACAAGCAATTGAGGATGGTAATCATCCTGCCAAGGCCCTGGGTCTCATTGTTCCATAATATGCCAGTTGTGACTGGGCGGCTGGCTGGCGACGATCCCAAGGACTCGCCTTCGATGTTTAAACAGTGTTTGACTGATAACCATGAGCAAGAAAGCCGTCACGCCGTAGACAGACTGTCATATACTTCTGGGGTCGAGTAAAGATTTCCATGCTCCAGCCATTGGCTTCAACCACGCTGTGGGTAGCACCATTTGGGACACCCTTCATGCCAACAGGTACTTTGGAACGTGGCCAAGAGATTTTCTTAGCCCTCCAATCCGCATACGGCCTCCCTTCAGACTGTCATTCGATATTTCCCACACCGCGCAGGTTCGGTCCGGTTCCGGCTATCTCGGCGTCAGAACCACGAAGGGAAACTCTGCCAATCCCACAACGTTTGGCGAATACATTCGTGGGAGGCATGAGCGCGATCTATCAGGGCGGGACCTCTCCTCATCACTCTAGGGTTGGCTGTAGATTCGTTCAGCGCATAACGATACGGATGGATTCACTCCCGCCTGAAGGCAAGTCTCCAGGTTTGGGCCTCTACAGACCTCGTCGACCGAGGTCTCGGTGATATCCTCTCTCGGCAGAAGAGATGAGTATATCCAACCTACACCGTGTTCAAACATGGCCCTCTCCACATCAAGATCTACCTTTGGACGAGTTAGAAATGCCAAAGATGCCCTTTGCAGGTCTATTAGCTGTGACCCTTAACAAATATATACCTCTAATGATTGGTGAAAGATACTCAGAGTGTGAAAAGACATAGACATCAGGAATGCAGGACTGGAGTGCAAACAGGGTCAGTAGTTTCCGCTGCAGTGTGCCTCCAATTCTGCTCATTGTTTCCATCTCAACATCCAAAGTTATCAGATTTGCCCCCTTCACTCCCTTTAAATTTGTGCCATTTCATTTTATGCCTTCACCTCTTCGGGCTCCGCCTTGACATCTTCCAAAGTTGAAGAGGATTTTTTCCCTGTCTCATAGATGGCTATGCGGCTAATCTGGACCAAACCAACGCATCCGAGGAAGAAGTTAACTGCGGCAAGCCTACGAAAACAAAAGGTTAATTAACAAGTTCTTCTGGGTAAGAATGGAGCCCAGATTGCGAGGTGATATGCAGGCAGAACATACAAGATATTTCTCGGCTTAATGATAAGACACCATCGTGTCCAGATAAGCCCCGTCATTGTCAAGGCAAGGTTTTGAGTAAATGACAGCTTCTCTACCGGCCGAGCAAAGTCAGAGATACCGGCGAGGACAAGGGCCCACTAGAAAATATGGTTAGACATATTGCTTCGTAGAAATAACCGAGAGGAGGAGGCTCTTCGTAGTCGACACACCTTCATGATAGGAGCCCTATAGTCAATTGTTAGTTTAGTACAGATATAGGTTGGGCCCATGACCGTCGTTTTATACTGGCGGTTTTGGTGAGAGAATTCAAGGACGCAACCTACCAGAAATGTACTGTCTTCAGACCAATGGGGCTATCCCACATGCGTTTGAACCAACTCTCAGAAGCCCCGGCGCCACTACTGGTACTCTGCCACCTTCTTCCAGTGTTTTTAGTACCATTTCTGAAGTTGGCCGCTCTTGAAGGGCTAACACGTGCTGTTGTCCTCCATGTCGAAGCCAACGACTGGCGGAAGACAGGCCGCGAGGCGTTGAAGAAGACTCTGGTTGCGGACATGATCACGTTGCTATCCTCTCGAACGTTCTCAGGCAGCTAAGATTTGAGTCAGGGGATTCCGGCGATCAGGTAAGGGGGTTGATATCCTATCGACAGTTGGAGGTGCTGGGCTTGATAATCATCAAGCTTTATCGCAAACGTTGAGGATGCAGGGACGAAAGGTCAATACTAATTTTTGGTTGGGTCGGGGTTAAGAAACGGAGTTTTGAAGGGGTGACCCACAGCAACGTGAAGAATGATTAGGTAATACAACTGTGGTGACTCATATTGGATCTTGATTTGCTATCGCTTGGCCCAATCAAAGCAATCCTGATGTTCTTGGAAGACGAATGTCAGCATCGGCGGTTTAATGATTATCCGCTCCGGATAATTGCATCGCGGAGACCATCATCGCAGAAATGCGTAATGGGATGTTTGAGCGGGAAAACTTGTCCAGCGACCCCCCAACTCTTCAGGATCGCCGCCTTCCCAATTGAACCCGACACGCACCGAACCCGAAGATCCCGAAGATGTCAGGCCGATACGCCTTCACCAAGACAGTTAAGGAGCTTCGGTTCCTTTTCTGCCAGACCTCCGAGCATAGCAATGCCGTCCGGTAAGCAGTGTCGTGACCTGTTGTTGGACATCTGGGATGGGGATCAGCGGGCTTGAACAGGATTCCCCTCAGGGCCTTTGAGTCTGATTAAGCACGTTTCCTTCCGATACGTTCAGCAGCTAATAGGTTGAATGTATTTTTTTAACAGGTCTTTCCTCACACGAGCATATCCCATCATGAAGAAGAACAACCCCCATGTACCGATATTGATCCGCGAGGGGACGGGAACCCTACCACGGGTGTATGCTCGATACGGTATGCTGGCGACGACTCTAGCCCTCTTTTTCCTCCTTCGAGCTTCCAAAAGGAGCCAGTTGAATGTTATAGAGGACTAACATGGACTTGGTTCACAGACCTCGGTCAGGAGAAGAGTCAGTCATTAGAGGGTATGGGCTATTGTCAAATCCCAAATTGAGCTTACGGACGCACCGACTAACATGTTTTCTAAGGTCTTTCGGATAAACAAATAGAAGAAACGGTGACGGGGCTGGTTAAGCCCAGTGCGTAGAATTACGAAGGCGATTTCACGAGCTTTCCTACGGAAGGACACTGTACATAACCACAGACAATATCAGAATAGAGGCATTCCCAATGATGCATCGTGCCATTCTTGTTTGAATACTAGTCCGGGTTTCCTTTCGCCACCGACATACAGATCATGGTCGTGAGGCCGGGCGTCGCTGTCTGGGCCAGCCAGGACCTTGGCCAACGACCATCCTATCGGAGGAATCCTTCATCCAACATGAAAGTCCATGGCGCTCTTCACACGAGTTCTGTGGTGCGCTTTTAGGCAAGCTAGTCCGGTCGTTTGACTATCTCGGCGGGGCTGTTTCTGCTGTCTGTCGCTGAGGTCAATTTTATATCTCACATCAAGCTCTCTCGAATTAAGCTCAAGACTCTCATAAATGAATATCGACATTACATTACGCATTAGCCCAATTAGTCTCGGATAGACACATACTCTAACAGTTTAATGAAACAACTGGTGCTTATTCAACCTAATCTACAAATCCAGTACAAAGTATTGTACAGTTGTACTTGATCTTTGGAATCACATGCTATTAACAAATTCCCAACAACTCGACCAGAACGTTCCCTACAATTGGCTTCACACCAATCGCATGGTTTGGATTTGGGCTCCCCACATACTTCATGCTTGGAGTGCACGCTAAGCCTCGGATTTGAGGAACAAGTTAAGGAGACACGCCTTGATTTAAACCCAATCGACGCGGTGGCTAAAGAGAGCGGTCTGGATTTGTGCTTTAGTACATGGAGACTTTGTTGACACGCCTCGGCCATGAAGCCACGCGAAACGTGTCACCCGAAACAGAAAAGTAATAATGGAAAACAACGACATCTTCTACGTAGAGGAGGAGTAGGAACGCAAATCCCGCCTCCTCACTTATAAGTAAATCCATTTCGGTTGCGGGTTAAAATATCAATCGGTTTCAGCGTCTCGTCACAGGTGCAAGTGGAGCATTTATTTTTTCAGCCGGCATTCCTGGTTGACAGAACCGTCCGTCCATCTAGGTCTGGCCCTCCTTCCTGCATGACCTTGCCGCCTCCGAAGCATAAGCTGCGTAACCCGCGTTTTCGGACTGAACGGGTGTCCCAACCATGCTTCCGCCCCTCGTCGTTACTGGCTTCGTTTCTACTACTACCCCTTCCTACATGTAAGCTTGCCCTTTTTCTTCGTGGACCTTCGAATACTGCTCACAATGACTGAAGTCGATTCCGGCCTGTTCTATCAATATCTCCAGTGGTGCTCCGAAACTTGTCGTTCGAGGCCAACCGTGCTGACGACCACTTGGTAGTTGTAAGTGATGGGTTCGGAGGAGATGATGGCCACAGGGGTCTCTAAAAGAAAAGAGAAGCCTCCGCATCCGCAACCAACACTGCCGGCGCTTTCCACCCCCACTCCACCCAGTCGGACCGTTCTTCCCGGGCCTTTTGCCCAAGCCGTCAGCTTAGCGACTCGCTCAACCTGTCTCGCCATCCGAGCGAGTTCCGCTGTCGGTTCCTATGGTTTCGACGTGGCCAAGCTTGCCAGTCTTTCAAGCCTAGAGCTGGGCCGAAGCGTGGTGGAAGGCATCCTTTCTCGAGCAGGGAGCCATGTCTTAGCCAGATCGACGACAGAACTATCTCGGGAGGAGGCTGAGAGCGTCCTTGAATCGAGTCTCGCTAGTCTACACCATGCCATGTCGAAAGCTGTGTTCTGGACCGCCGCGGGCTTCGAACTAACTGGGACGACATTTTCGATCGCATCCGGGGTATCACAGCTGGTTCTTTCGACCCTGGACCAGTTCTTCGGGTCAACAGACTCCTCTCGCGCCATTGCAAGTATTGTCACACTGATTCGCCGCGAGTTTCAGAACCCGGCCACCGGAGCGGACGGAGAAAAGGTCGGCGTTGCGGACCTAGTTATGGGCCTCTGCGCGCTCGCCATTCTTCAGCGTACTTGCCGGAAGGCAGTCGATTCCGAAAGTCGGCGCCTGGGACATTTAGAGATCGTCTGGGATGTCGTTGTACTTAGAGACGGTGAGAGGGTCGATGTTCAAAGCGATGATCGCCTCAACGATGATGCATCCGATGCTACACTGCGCAGCCCATCTCCAATTGGCCCGGCAATAATGCAATCGATAGAGCAGCATGGCAGCAATGAGGAGGCTGGTAGTGAGGACGATGACGGCCTTGACGACGATAGCTTGCCGGAAATCCGGCTAAAGAAACAGATCATGCAATCGCTACCGGCGCACACGGCCGTCTCCATTTCTACATCTATCACCACAACCAAGACCATTACGGTAGATGTCAGTGGTACCGAGATTCCGGTTCTCGCACCGCCCGCAGGAGTCAAGGTCATTGAGGAGAAGCAACTGGCTCCTCGGCAGTCCGGAAACGTTTCCTCTAACTCACAGCTCACGTCCCAAGATGCGACACCAACTTACCGCATCGTCTACCGGGTAGATCGGAACAAATTAAAGACGACTGCCTTGCGGCACTGCCACAGCGATGAACCCCCTTCCACCTCTAGCATAAAGACGGGGGAAGCACCTACGATTCGCAACACCCCTAGCTCCCCCCCATCTCCACGGGCACGCGTTAGAAACTCAGCGCCTAGTCCTCCCTATCAATCGCATCCTCAGACCAGAGACAGTCAGACTCGTGCTCGCCCGGCCTCATCACGAAGCCGACCACCTTCGGTCCAATCTAAGAGTCAAACCCGAGAACCAACCCCAGCTTCCTCGCCAGCTAATAAAGCCCCGGTCCCACCTAGCCATGCTGGCCATGCGCGGCTGACCAATGAAGCAAACCAGAAACGCCTGAGGACCCCATTAGCATCCGGCGATGCGAGAGGGAAGCTCTCCACAACTCGCCAAATATCCTCGGCGGCGCACAAACTATCCACTAGACCGAAGAAAGAACCAAAATCCCCCCAAAGCAACACTGGGAAGACGTCCGAAAAGAGGACTGGTCTGAGACATGCACTGAAGATGGGATCCAGCAGTACTTTGTCGAACTTATGGAACAAGGATGCTACCCCGATAGGGCATCCACCATCGCATTCCATCCCCTCCGGGGTTGCCAAGTTCGCGGGTGGTGCTGCCCGGGGCGATTCTGGACCGAGGGGAAGAGGGGCTGGGGGTAAAGAGACCAACTTCTCTCTTGACATCGAATACCCACCGACGCTTCACCGGAGCCCTTCGCGTTCTAGCTACATCTCCGTGCACGAGAGGTGCCGCGACTCGATTGTGTCTCTTACCGACACATATTCGATCCACTCTACCGATGACTATCGCCCTCCTTCTCCTATTCTATCGAGAACCGATTTAATAGATGCCGACGATCATATTGGTACATCCTCATTCGAGACAGAGGAACCAGATATCACAATTTTAACCCACCCCGAAAGGCGAAATCATCGTAAAAAAGCGCCGAGTATTTGTAGCATTGCGACAAACGAATCTCAGACGTCATTGATTCTCTCTTCATATTACCAAAGGAGTGCATACGCCAACTCGGATGCGCTTAATCACCTCCGGCGTACAGGTATGGTAGATGGCACTTTTCCCCGGTTTCACATCCTTCGCAATATTACGAGATATGTGAGGTTCTCGACCGCATCATACGGCTCAAGCTTCATGAAATACATGGGTATATCGAAGGAAATGCCCATCCTGAAAGTTCTAGATAACACACACCATGACATTCGATCTTTCGTCCACCACACCGAGTCACACGCGGAAAGCATTCTCTTAGCTTCGTTTGTTGACCCTCAGGGAGGGTCTGATTCGACTGGTTCAACCAACACCGGTGTTCCCTTGGTCCACTACATATCGCTCGATCACGAGTCCAAGGCAGTTGTCCTCGCTTGCCGCGGAACTCTTGGATTTGAAGACGTCCTTTCAGACATGACATGCGACTATGACGAGCTCACATGGAAGGGCAAATCGTACAAGGTTCACAAGGGAATTCACGCCTCTGCGAGGCGCCTGCTGTATGGCGCTGACGGCAAGGTGCTCTTAACCCTCAAAGAGGCTCTGGACGAGTTCAAGGATTACGGCCTTGTCCTCTGCGGCCATTCATTAGGCGGCGCGGTCACGGCGCTCCTCGGCATCATGCTAAGCGAGCCTAATTCTTTCGGAACCAATTTTGTCACTTCCGCGGAGCCTCACAGCCAGCGTGGGTTAGAGAACGCTGGCGGGAAAGATGCAAAACACACACACGTGTGTCTGCCATCTGGGCGGCCGATACATGTTTATGCCTACGGTCCCCCGGGCACGATGTCCCCGTCGCTCCGGAAAGCTACTCGAGGGCTCATAACCACGGTGGTGCAGGGCAACGATCTCGTGCCTTACCTTTCCCTCGGCGTCCTTCACGACCTCCAGGCAGTGGCCCTCGCCTTCAAGAACGATACTAGCTCGGCCAAGGCTGAAATCCGCCGTCGGGTCTGGCATGCAGTTCAGAGCCGTCTTGCCGAGAAATGGTACAACCAGGGCAGCTTCGCAAAGCCCAGAGATGATGAGTGGGCTTTTACCACTCTCAAAATGCTTCGTTCCAACATGATCCATGAGAAACTCCTGCCGCCAGGTGAAGTGTTCGCCATCGAGAGCACTCGCGTCCTAAGAAGGGATGCTTTTGTGAAGTCGGATGAGGACCATATCGGGAGGCCGGCGAGGAGAGCGGTTTTGAAATATATTAAGGATGTCGAAGCTCACTTTAGAGAGGCCAAGTTCGGGACAAGCATGCTTCTCGATCATAGCCCAGCCTCGTATGAAGACGCACTCAACACGCTCAGACTAGGTGTGGGCGGGTCTGATTTTGGATGCTAAGACCGTCGGTGAGCTAATGATATCCAGGCCTCGTTGTGGCGTAAATAGATTGGCACATGTACATTCGCATGCCGATTCGGCGAGATTAAGAGTTATTGATGGAGAAGGGGTAAGCGCGGTATATAACGAGGATATGATGATGTACACAGGATTATTGATTTATGTGCTATATGAGCTTGAAAGGGAAAGAGAACGCCCTCTTTACGGAGATATATAGAAATTTCTGGTTCATACTTGTCTGAAAACAGGTTCACCGAGCACCACATCAGTCGTGATACAAACGGACCCGCCTTGTCAGAAAATACAATGCAGCAGCCCTTTTTCAACCCCCCCCCCCCCCCCCAAAAAAAAAAACCCGCCCTTGGTGTGTTGATCGCACCGAGCCTTTAGAGCAACCTTGGCTCGGAGAACTAGAGCCATTTAATCCGACTTCATGGTGATGATTTTGCCATTCTCGTCGAACTTGATCTCTTTCACCTTGACACTTCGAAGGTGGTCAACGCCCTTGCTCAGCTCACAGTCATGGTAAAACAGCCACCATCTACCGTTGAACTCGACAATTGAGTGGTGGGTCGTCCATCCGAGGACGGGCTCTAGGATGCGGCCCGAATAGGTGAATGGGCCGGTCGGGCTTGTGCCGGTGGCGTATGCAAGGTAATGCGTATCTCCGGTGGAGTAGGAGAAGTGGTAGAGCCCGTCCTTCTTATAGAGCCAGGCCGCTTCGAAGAACCGACGGTCGTGGTCATCAGCGAGGATGGGCTTGCCAGTATCGGGGCAGAGAATCTCAATTTCCTGGACGTCGCCATCAAATTGGAGCATGTCGTCCGTGAGCTTCGCAACGCGAGCCCCCAGAGCAAACTTGCCCTCGCCGCTAGGCTCCTTAGGACCTTGCCACTCCGCGTCGTAAATGTCATTCCCCTTCTGGTAGCACTGGAGCTGACCACCCCAGAGACCACCGAAATAGATGTAAGCCTGGCCGTCATCATCAACGAAAACAGCGGGGTCGATGCTGTAACTTCCCTTGATAGGCTCGGCCTCCGGGGTGAAGGGGCCCTCTGGTTTGTCGCCAACGGCAACACCGATCCGGAAGATTCCTTGCTTGTCGCGGGCAGGGAAGTAGAGGTAGTATTTTCCATTCTTAGTAGCAGCATCGGGGGCCCATAACTGCTTAGACACCCAGGGGACGCTCTCCGCGTTTAAGACGACGCCATGGTCGACAACTGGTTCAAGGGGGTCCAGAGAGGACGTGCTGAAGACATGGTAATCGGCCATATCATACTGGTCACCGTTGTCATTGAACTGGATGTCGGTTTCCCTGTCGTGGGAAGGGTAGATGTAGACACGGCCATTAAAGACGTGAGCCGAAGGGTCCGCGGTATAGACATTGGTGATGATCGGGGGCATTGTTACGGTGACACTCTATCTGTACAGCCGAGTTTGAATAAGTGATGTAGTACCAGATATCGAATGCGAGGAGTCGGAGGCAGATGGGGATTATCGAGGTCCCTACGAGGACCAGGGACACAGAGGGGGAGCTTCAAAGGGGTATTATATACGTCAGTATAGTCCCGAAGTCCTCTACTATTCCCAAGAGTGGCTTCAACAGGCCCCCCTCAAACGAGAGAATGCACTACGAACCCCTCATACGACTCATGAGGAGAAGGGGTTTCACAAGGCAGGTTGCCCAGCAATGTGGGACTCGGGGACGGAAGGTCAATTTATCCAGAAGCATTTAACCGCTTTTATCCTCCTTGGGCTTGGGAACGGCTACTTGTGATGGGGAAACTAGACAAGTCTGGGGACCAAGGAGAGAATCGGGTGAAAAGAAGGGTTCTCAAGCCATCCCATTTTTGGAGTTCTAACGACAGTTGTTGGGCCTATCCGGCTGAATGGGTTCATGGTGGCATTGCTCAAGTTGGAGGACAATTGGAGCCTTCCCGCTCAAAGGAAGCAACATGAGCATCAATATTTCAAGCCTGTCAAGTCAATGGCGGGAAAAGGGAAAGAAAGGAGGAATAGAAAGAAAATGGGGGGAAAAAGCAAAAGGAAAAGTAGTCGATATAACGGGGAAGAAAAGGGCAAAACAAAGCGAAAGGCGAAAAAAAAAAAAAAAAAAAAAAAAAAAAAAAAAAAAAAA
>PGIR01000375.1:0-11904 GCA_002812735.1 Scedosporium dehoogii | reverse complement strand
CTGCTGTAACTTGAATTGAAAACTTAATATCTAGTTTATCTTCTAATAAAAGATAATTAATGTAAACTGTAAAAGAAAATTAGTATACTATGAAAATTATCAATTTATTATAATAATATAGTTATTACTAATATACTATTAAATTTAACAAGAACCCTAAAAATTTAAGTTTTTTTTGTAAAAAGATTTATTTTAGAATTAAATTTTTAAAAAGAAAGTAACTTAATTGGCAAAGTGTTTTCTTATAATAAGACAAAAATATTGGTTCGAACCCAATCTTCCTTAGCATAGTTTAAGTGAAATCTTGCTATGTTTACTTTAATAATTATTAGTAGATTATACTGATAAATTAAATAATTTTGTGCTTTTATGCTAAGATATTTTATGAAATATTTAGTTATTTCGGACCATATAGTTATAAAAATAAATAAAAAAAAATATGATACAAGCAGCAAAAATAATAGGAACAGGTTTAGCTACAACAGGTTTAATAGGAGCAGGAGTAGGAATCGGAGTTGTTTTCGGTGCCTTAATTTTAGGTGTTGCAAGAAATCCTTCATTAAGAGGTCAATTGTTCTCATACGCTATCTTAGGATTTGCATTCTCAGAAGCCACAGGATTATTTGCTTTAATGATGGCTTTCTTATTACTATACGTGGCTTAATTTTAGAAAAAAAAATTTGCCCGTTTTATGGTGTTACAGTTATGCTATTTAACTGTACAGAGTTTAATTTTAGAAAGAAAGAAAGTATTACTTTTACATTATAATAAGGTTATTTAACTTTACATTATTCCTTAAATTTAATAATTATTAGTTTTCATTAATTTTTTATAAAAAAAAAATAAAATATAATACGATAAAATATGATAAATTTATTTAAAGATTTACAAATAAGACTAGATGCACCTACTCCTTGAGGTATATATTTCCAAGATAGTGCTACACCTCAAATGGAAGGTGTAATAGAATTACATGATATTATAATGTACTATCTAGTAATAATACTATTTGGTGTAGGTTGAATATTATTTTCAATAATATGAAATTTTAATGACAAAAAAAATCCAATGTCACATAAATATTTAAACCATGGAACATTAATAGAATTAATATGAACTATTACACCTGCTGTAGTATTAATATTAATCGCTTTTCCTTCATTTAAATTATTATATTTAATGGATGAAGTTAATGATCCTTCTATGACAATTATAGCAGAAGGTCATCAATGATATTGAAGTTATCAATACCCAGATTTCTTAAATTCTAATAATGAGTTAATAGAATTTGATTCTTATATGATACCAGATTCAGATTTAGAACCGGGATCTTTAAGATTATTAGAAGTTGATAATAGAGTAGTTTTACCTGAATTAACTCATGTAAGAATTCTTATTACTTCTGGAGATGTTATACATTCTTTTGCTGTACCTTCTTTAGGAATTAAATGTGATGCTTTAGCTGGTAGATTAAATGAATTATCAATCTTTGTAAATAGAGAAGGTGTATATTATGGACAATGCTCTGAGTTATGTGGAATATTACATTCTTCTATGCCTATTGCTATAGAAGTAGTAAGTCCTTCTAAATTTATAAATTGATTATATAATTACAATTAATACTCAAAAGGGTATTAATCTTAATTGGTAAAGAGTAGTGTTACGGCCGCTAAATTGTAAGTTCGAGTCTTACATACCCTAGCCTTCGGGCAATGGCTATATAGTATATATATGATATATATACTATATGGGTCTTTATGTAATAATTTAGATTAAGTTTAAATTTTTATTATAATAAATTTGACCCTAGTTTTATATACTATGCCAATTTTATTTTTGACTATGTAGTCTTGTATTCTACATCAGTTTCATATTCGATATTAATATTATATATCGGCTGTAGTCTTATATACTACATTATTATACACTAGCTGTGTTAAGCAGTTTGATTAAAGTATAGTTTTATTATACGCCTGAATAGTAAGAAAATTTAAAAATTATTTATGAGTTTAACTTTAATACTTTTTTTAATAGGAATCTTAGGATTCGTATTTAATAGAAAAAATATAATATTAATGCTTATTTCAATAGAAATAATGCTATTAGCTATAACATTCCTAATTTTAGTGAGTTCTATTAGTTTAGATGATATAATAGGACAAAGTTATGCTATATATATAATTATAACAGCTGGTGCCGAATCTGCTATCGGATTAGGTATTTTAGTTGCATTTTATAGATTAAGAGGGTCAATCGCATTTGAAAATAAATAAAAATAAACAATGTATTTAAGTATAATATTTTTACCCTTATTAGGATCTGTAGTTTCTGGGTTTTTTGGTAGAAAATCTGGTATTACTGGATCACATATAATAAGTAGTAGTAGTGTAATAATTACTACAATTTTAGCAATAATTGCTTTTTTTGAAATAGGTTTTAATAACAATTCTGTATCTATTTCTTTATTTGAATGACTAAGAAGTGAGTCATTTAATATAGTATGAAACTTTCAATTTGATAGTTTAACAGTTTCTATGCTAATACCAGTACTAATAATAAGTTCTGTAGTTCACATATATTCAATAGGATATATGAGTAGTGATCCCCATAACCAAAGATTCTTTAGTTATTTAAATTTATTCACTTTTATGATGATATTATTAGTTACAGGAAATAATTATTTATTAATGTTTGTCGGGTGAGAAGGAGTTGGAGTCTGTTCTTATCTTTTAATTAGTTTCTGATTTACTAGAATAGCTGCAAATCAAAGTTCTATCTCCGCCTTTTTAACAAATAGAGTAGGTGATTGTTTCTTAGTAATAGGTATGTTAACATTATTATGAACTTTAGGTAATTTAGATTATAGTACAATTTTTTCATTAGCTCCTTATGTAAATGCGAATGTTGTAACTATAATTGGAATATGTTTATTATTAGGTGCTATGGCTAAAAGTGCTCAAATAGGTCTTCATGTTTGATTGCCTATGGCTATGGAAGGTCCTACACCTGTTTCTGCTTTAATTCATGCAGCCACTATGGTTACTGCCGGAGTATATTTATTAATTCGTTCTTCTCCATTAATTGAATATAGTTCTACATTATTATTAATATGTTTATGATTAGGGGCTGTAACCACTTTAGCCAGTTCTATGATTGGATTATTTCAAGGAGACATTAAAAAAATAATAGCTTATTCTACTATGAGTCAATTAGGTATGATGGTTATTGCTATCGGATTATCTTCATATAATGTTGCTTTATTTCATCTTATAAACCATGCTTTTTATAAAGGACTTTTATTCTTAGGAGCAGGGTCAGTTATACATGCTGTAGCAGATAATCAAGATTTAAGAAAATATGGAGGATTAATACATTGATTACCTCTAACTTATTCTGTTATATTAATAGCTAGTCTTAGTTTAGTTGCATTCCCGTTTATGACCGGATTCTATAGTAAAGATCTTATACTAGAATCTGCTTATGGTCAATACCAATTCCCCGGAATTGCAGCCTACTTTATTGCGGTTGTAGGAGCAATCTTTACTACTTTATATTCAGTTAAAATATTGTATTTAGCTTTTATTGCTAACCCTAATGGATCATTAAATTATTATAAAAACGCACATGAAGGTAATATCTTTATGAGTCTTCCTTTAGTAATATTAGCAATATTTTCTATTTACTTTGGATATTTAACTAAAGATATTTATGTAGGTTTAGGGTCAGGATTCTTTAATAATAATAGTATATTTATACACCCTATACATGAAGTATTAATAAGTGCTGAATTTGGTTTAAGTACTATAATAAAACTATTACCATTTATATTCACTATATTAGCCACGACAGGTGCTATAATAATACTAGAATTCTACCCTGCTTTAATAAACAACTTTAAATTAAGTAATTTAGGTTATAATATTTTTGGGTTCTTCAATCAACGTCTTTTAATAGAATTATTCTATAATAAATATATAGTTAATTTAACATTAAAATTAGGAGGTCAAACAACTAAAGTTTTAGATAGAGGTAGTATAGAATTAGTTGGGCCATTTGGAGCCGAAAAACTATTATTATTTATTAGTAAAGTAGTTAGTGGTTTAAGTACAGGTATGGTAACTAATTATGCATTATTTATAATAATAGGTGTCATTGTGTATTTATTAGGTGGAAATTTCTATTTATTTAATATTAATAATATATTATTATTATCTATCTTAATTGTAAGTATAGTTGTAACTATGGTACAAATAAAAAATATTAATTCATTAAGTCCTATAGTATTAGAATCTAATATATTAAACGGAAGATCTATTTTTAACAAATTGATACTTAAAACTATAATGTTTATTATTGCTTTTATAGTTAGTATTTTTACAGGTTTAGATAAAGTTTATCATTTAGATTCAGATGATGAAGGCAATCAACCAGAAAGTTCAAGAGATGCAGAAAGACGTGCAGAACAAGCAAAATCAAGAAGACTTGCAGCTCTAGCATGACGTTTTGAAGTTGAAAGATATGCTAATGCCACGGGCCTAGAGTATAATGAAGCCGAAGAAGCCATGAAGCAAGATCAAGAAGCAAGAGAAGCTAAAAAGAAAGAGGAGGAGGCTGCTCCTGAAAAAGAGGCAGAAGGTAAAGCGAAAGCACCTGAGTATAATACACCTCAATCTCCACAATATAATACAGAACAAGTTTTACAACAAGATGCCAGTAGTCAAGCAGAACAATCAAATAGTCAAATACTGCCAGCTCCAGGAGAATATGTGTGATATGGAGAAACTAATTTTGTGCAATCAGATGATGCTGGAACAGATAAAAAATTAAGTAGATTACAAAGAATGCTACTTAAGTTTAATTCTGATAACTTGGCGGGTATGGATAAAGACATAAAAGAAGATAATCTACACACTAAATCTGAAGTAGAATTAAAAAAAGAAGACGCTAAATTATTAGAAGAAAGAGAAAAAGAGGCGGATTTTGTTAGAGAATTTAGTCAAAAATTAGATCTTGAAGATTTAAAAAAACAACAATCTCAAACAGAAGACGCTGAAATGGAAGATTCTAACGATAAAAAAAGATCTAATGAGGAAAACTCAGACGCGGATAAAAGAAAAAAAAGATCAAGATAATTTTTCTAAAATCACTAGTATTATATAAGTTTTTGTACTAATATTATTAATTAAATTAATAATATTAATTACACTATATGTTAACTATACAATTAACATCTACTTGACTATTGAGGTAGTTAAGATTTATTCAACTATTTATAGTTATAATGAATAATACTTAAAAGTTTATTATATTTTAATATAATATAATAAACTGAAAAACAATTAAATAAATATGCACTATATTTCAAAAGAAGGGTCGGAGTTAAAAAACATTAAATTATCTTCAATCAGTATGAACATAGAAAGATGATTTTTTTCTACTAATGCTAAAGATATTGGAAATTTATATTTAATGTTTGCGTTAATTTCAGGAATATTAGGTACATCTTTTTCTATTTTAATTAGATTAGAATTAAGTGGACCTGGTGTACAATATATATCAGACAACCAATTATATAATAGTATAATTACAGCTCACGCTATACTAATGGTATTCTTTATGGTTATGCCTGCCTTAATTGGTGGGTTTGGAAATTACTTATTGCCTTTAATGATAGGAGGTCCTGATATGGCATTCCCTAGACTAAATAATATAAGTTTCTGATTATTACCTCCAAGTTTATTAATATTAGTATTTTCAGCTTGTATAGAAGGAGGTGCAGGTACAGGATGAACTGTTTATCCACCTTTAGCAGGAATACAAAGTCATAGTGGTCCTAGTATAGATCTAGCAATTTTTTCTTTACACTTAGCCGGGGTAAGTAGTTTATTAGGTTCTATTAACTTTATTACTACTGTTGCTAATATGAGAACTCCTGGTATTAAATTACACAAATTAGCTTTATTTGGTTGAGCTGTAGTTATAACAGCTGCGTTATTATTATTATCTTTACCTGTTTTAGCTGGAGGTATTACTATGATATTAACAGATAGAAACTTTAATACTTCATTCTTTGAAGCAGCAGGAGGAGGTGATCCTATATTATACCAACATCTTTTCTGATTCTTTGGTCACCCTGAAGTTTATATTATGATCATCCCTGGTTTTGGTATAATTAGTACAGTTTTATCTGCTAATTCTAACAAAACTATTTTTGGATACATAGGAATGGTTTATGCTATGATGTCTATTGGTATATTAGGATTTATTGTTTGAAGTCATCATATGTATACAGTTGGTTTAGATGTTGATACTAGAGCATACTTTACAGCTGCTACTTTAATAATTGCTGTGCCTACAGGTATTAAAATCTTCTCATGACTTGCTACATGTTATGGAGGATCTATTAAATTTACACCTGCCATGTTATTTGGATTAGGATTCATATTTATGTTTACTATGGGAGGATTAAGTGGAGTAATGTTAGCTAATGCTTCACTTGATATAGCATTCCACGATACTTACTATGTTGTAGCTCATTTCCACTATGTTTTAAGTATGGGTGCTGTGTTTGCAATGTTTGCAGGATGATATTTCTGAACACCTAAAATATTAGGTTTAAATTATAATATTTACCTAGCTAAATTACAATTCTGATTATTATTCATTGGTGTTAATTTAACATTCTTCCCTCAACATTTCTTAGGTTTACAAGGAATGCCTAGAAGAATTAGTGATTACCCTGACGCATTCACAGGATGAAATTTAGTAAGTAGTTTTGGATCTATAGTAAGTGTTACAGCTGCTTGATTATTCTTATATCTTGTTTATAACCAATTAGTAGCGGGAGAAGCTGCTTCAAGATACCCTTGATTAACACTTCCTTTCCACACTGATTCACTTAGAGGTTATTTAAATAGAAATTATACTAGTATAGAATGAGCATTAAGTAGTCCACCTAAACCTCACTCTTTCGTATCATTACCTTTACAAAGTTAATATACAATTATATTTCTATAAAATTATGAGTATAGTATGTATAAATTTAATATATTGTGTATATGAGTATGTAGTATGCTATATAATCATAAAGCTTCATTAGCTCAATGGTAGAGCAGAATACTTCTAATATTCCGATTTTAGTTCGAATCTAGAATGAAGTAAATATAATTCTCTATTTAATAGAAATTATAAGGATTAAAATTAAAAAAGAAAATATTGTTCTAATTATAACATATATACAAATTATAGTTATAATTATAGTTGAAAAATTATTAGTAGAAGTTTTTTCTATTGGTAAATGAAATTTTTTTAAGGCTGTCAATAATATTAATTTTATAAAATCTTGAACAATTTAACAAATTATATTAATATAGATAATATTTATATAAATAATTATACAAATTTATTATCTTTTTTAGAAGTTGTTTTATTATTATTACCTGCATTACTTGCAGTTGCATACACTACAGTGGCAGAAAGAAAAACAATGGCTAGTATGCAAAGAAGACTTGGACCTAATGCTGTAGGATACTATGGATTATTACAAGCTTTTGCGGACGCATTAAAACTTATATTAAAAGAATATGTTGCTCCTACACAAGCTAATGTATTCTTATTCTTTTTAGGCCCAATAATTACATTAATTTTTGCTTTATTAGGATACGCAGTTATACCTTATGGGCCCGGATTATCTGTTTCAGATTTTGATTTAGGAATATTTTATGCTCTAGCTGTATCATCTATAGCAACATATGGAATATTACTTGCAGGGTGAAGTGCTAACAGTAAATACGCCTTTTTAGGGTCATTGCGTAGTACTGCTCAATTAATAAGTTATGAGTTAGTTTTAAGTTCTGCTATATTATTAATTGTAATGATTACTAATAGTTTAAACTTTAATGTAAATATACAATATCAAAAAATAGTATGATTTATGTTACCTTTATTCCCCATATTAATAATATTCTTTATAGGTTCTGTGGCTGAAACTAACAGAGCTCCATTTGATTTAGCGGAAGCGGAATCAGAATTAGTTAGTGGATTTATGACAGAACACGCTGCAGTAATATTTGTTTTCTTTTTCTTAGCTGAATATTCTAGTATATTATTAATGTGTATATTAACTAGTATATTCTTTATGGGAGGTTATTTAGTATCATATGATATACTATACCTGTTTGATAAATTTAGTTTAATATGAACATATGCTTTTGATGTTGATTGAATTTCTTCTTATGAAAATATCAAACTTCAAGCTTTAATAAAAAATCCTTTTATTAATGGTTTATTTTCAGGTTTAATTTTAGGATTAAAAAGTTCATTTTTAGTTTTTGTATTTATTTGAGTAAGAGCTTCATTTCCTAGAATAAGATTTGATCAATTAATGTCATTCTGTTGAACAGTATTATTACCTTTATTATTTGCGTTTATTGTGCTAATACCTTGTATTTTATTCCAATTTGACGCATTCTTAATAAATATTAATATATTATAATTAATAATAAAGCATGAAAAATTTAAAATTTGTTATTAATAATATTTTTAATTATAAAAATATAATTTTAACTTTATTGGTTTTAATATTAGCTTGAAGTTTAAGATATATGTTTTTATATTTTTTTGGTGTTCCTTTGCCCAGTTTATTTGAAGAACCTTTACATCTATATAGACTTATATATCTATTAATATTAAAAGGAGCTAGTATAATATTGAATAAAGCATTAAAAAAATTTACTTTAATGTAAACTATAATAATTATAAAATAACATTATTATTTTAATGCATCGTAATGTTAAAAAATTATTATTAGATGAATAACAATCTTAAAAGAATACTGCATGAATATTATATTCATGTTACTAGGGTCTCTTTTGTTTATACCTTTATCGGGTATTTTTGCTATTTCTTTAGTAGACTATTTATACAATAAAAAACAAAGTAGTGTTTTTATGTCAAAAATAGCGTTAGGTACATCTTTATTAAATTTAATTGTATCTTTTATTTATTTTATTCTATTTAATTTTAGTAGTAATAGTTATCAATTTGTAGAAGAACATTATAATATATGACATTATGACGTATATTTTGGTATAGATGGTATGTCTATATATTTTGTATTATTAACAACTATTATAATGCCTATAGCATTAGTGTCTAATTGATGTGGTCCTTCTATAGTTGAAAATATAAAATCTTATTTAATAATAATGTTATTATTAGAGTCTCTTTTATTAGGAGTATTTTTATCACTAGATATGTTATTATTTTATATATTCTTCGAAAGTACATTACCTCCATTATTTTTATTAATAGGTTTATACGGTTCTAGTAATAAAGTAAGAGCAAGTTATTATATATTTTTATATACATTATGAGGTTCTCTTTTCCTATTATTATCTATATTAACTATATACTCTATAATGGGAACTGTGGACTATGATGTTTTATTTAAAGCTAATTTTGACTACTTTACTCAAATATTTTTATTTATAGGAATATTTATATCATTTGCTGTAAAAACTCCAGTTATATTTTTAAATAATTGATTATTGAAAGCTCACGTTGAATCTCCATTAAGTGGAAGTATAATATTGGCGGCTATAGTTTTAAAATTAAGTTTATACGGTATATTTAAATTAATTTTACCTATTTTAAATAAAGCTTCTTTAAATTATACTTTCGTAATTTATACAATAGGTGTTATAACTATAATATATGCTAGTTTTAGTACATTGAGAACTATAGATATTAAAGAATTAATTGCTTATAGTTCTGTATCTCATGCAGCAGTTTATTTAATAGGGGCATTTAGTAATACAATACAGGGAATAGAAGGTGCAATAGTATTAGGTCTAGCTCACGGATTTGTATCTAGTGGTTTATTTATTTGTGTTGGAGGTGTATTATACGAGAGATCTCATACAAGAATAATATATTTCTACAGAGGTATGGCACAAATTATGCCAGTGTTCTCTATACTATTCTTTATTTTATGTTTAGGAAATTGCGGTGCACCTTTAACTTTAAACTTCGTAGGAGAATTTATGTCTCTTTATGGTGTAATAGAAAAATTACCTTTATTAGGTGTATTATCTTGTAGTTCAATAATATTATCTGCAGCATATACTATATATATGTTTAACAGAATTTCATTCGGAGGATTCTTTACTAAACTACTTTATGAAAATAACGTGTGAGACGTATCTATAAGAGAATTCTTTGTATTATTTATATTAGTACTGTTTACTGTAATATTAGGAATATATCCTTCTATAATATTAGATGGTTTACATTACTATACAAATAACTTAATATACAAAGTTTAATAAAAAATTAAAAAGATTTTATTTTTCATGATTTAAAATAATACTTTTATGTATTAAATTACAGTATTCAGACGAAACTTGCCACAATTAGTACCTTTTTATTTCATGAATGAAGTATTCTTTACTTTTGTTTTAATATCAGGAATATTATATATAGTGTCTAACTATGTATTGCCAAGAATAGTTAGATTATTTATATCTCGTTTATTTATTAAAAAAGTTAATAATATTTAATAACACTTAATTAAAATAAAAAAGTTTTATTAAAAAAATTAATAACAAAAAATCACGTAAAATTAATAATAAACTAAACGTAATAAAGTTTTAAAATTAAAAAAGAAAATATTGTTAAACTTTTTGAAAAATTTTTTTAAGGCAGACCGAAAATTTTTAGAATTAAATGATGAAAAATAATATCATTTTTACGTATTTTACAAACCCTCTAACTCAATTTGAAATAAGAGATTTTTTTAATATCAAATTGTCATTTTTAAATAATCTTCAATTATCTTTAACTAATATAGGGTTATATTTAACAATAGGAGCAATACTTATATTATTAGTAAGTTTATTAAGTGTAAATTATAATAAATTAATAGGAGATAAATGATCAATAGGTCAAGAATCATTATATGCAACTATACAAAGTATAGTTATAAGTCAAATTAACGCAAAGACTGGTCAAATTTACTTCCCGTTTATTTATACATTATTTATATTCATTTTAATAAATAATTTAATAGGATTAGTGCCTTATAGTTTTGCATCTACAAGTCATTTTGTTTTAACTTTCTTTCTTAGTTTTACAGTAGTATTAGGTGCTACTATTTTAGGGTTCCAAAAACATGGCCTAAAATTCTTTTCTTTATTAGTGCCGGCTGGCTGTCCTTTAGGTTTATTACCTTTATTAGTTTTCATTGAATTTGTTTCATATTTAGCTAGAAATGTTTCTTTAGGACTTAGATTAGCAGCTAATATACTTTCTGGACATATGTTATTAAACATATTAGCAGGTTTCACTTATAATATAATGACTTCAGGTATTATATTTTTCTTTTTAGGTTTAATACCTTTAGCATTTATAGTTGCATTCTCAGGATTAGAATTTGGTATTGCATTTATTCAAGCTCAAGTTTTTGTTGTTTTATCATCTTCTTATATAAAAGATGGACTAGATTTACACTAAAAATTTATCTTAAATCCCTGAAATAAAATTAGGATATATTTCATATAAATATTATTATTCAATTGTTCGAAACAATAATACTTATTGTTTTTTTTTATTAAAGCTAAATAACAATGCAAAAGTAATATTTTCTTTCTAAAATTAAAGCGCCAATAGTTAAATAACATAACCGTAATAATATATTAATTTAAACCTAAAAAAGAAAATATTGTTTTAATTATAGCATATATATTATAATTTTTAGCATAGTTTAAGTGAAATCTTGCTATGTTTACTTTAATAATTATTAGTAAACTATACTAATAGATTAAATAATTTTGTGCTTTTATGCTAAGATATTTTATGAAATATTTAGTTATTTCGGACCATATAGTTATAAAAATAAATAAAAAA
>PGIR01000374.1:0-12546 GCA_002812735.1 Scedosporium dehoogii | reverse complement strand
GTAATGGAACTAACATCTTGTGGTAGAAGACCTTGGACTCGCCGCTGGCAGCCTGGGGGATCAAGTACTGGTCGAGAACATCAAGGACATCCTGGCAGACCTTCTCCAACTCCTCCTCGATCTTGGTGCGGTATTCGCGGATGGTAGCGACGTGTTTGTCAGAGCCCTTGGATTCCTCCTTCTGCTCAATGGAGGAGATGATGCGCCACGAGGCCCGGCGGGTGCCGACGACGTTCTTGTAGGCGACGCTGAGAAGGTTGCGCTCGTCGACGCTGAGCTCGCTGCCCAACTTGGCAACCTCCTTCATGTAAGTAACCATCTCATCGTAGCGCTCGGCCTGCTCGCAGAGGCGGGCGAGGAACGTCTTGCTGTAAGAGGCGGTCAGCGAACTGCGGAAATACCGGGAATTGCCTCGGGAGAGTAAACCCCAAGTGTTTGTTTGAGGCTTACCTTTCGCGCTATAGAGAGAAACGCATGTTAGCAAACCTTGAAATGGCTCCGGTAAGAATCTCGTGGTTTCGGGAGGGGACGGGGGCAGGAGGGGATGATTCGGAAAGGGGGGACATGTAAACCAGCGGCCACTATTGTGAAGAAAGAGTGCTCCGGGTACACAAGGAGATTTGATGGTAGGGACCAAATATCAAAGGGAGCTCAAAATGGGCGTCAACTTACCTCGGAGGCCATTGTGGTTGACAGGCTGACGGTGGAGTCAAGGACTGATGGGGGGTCGAAGAGGGGTGCGGGCGTAGTGTTAAAAAAGAGACTGGCAAGTAAGACCTGCTAGGCAAAGACAGTCGATGAAAGAGAAAGGGCACGAAAAGAAAAGAAGAAAAAATAAAGAGTTGCGAGGGTAAGAAGGAAAGATGGAGGCGGGTGAAGAATATCGAGGATTGGAGTGTTTACGTTTCTTGGAGGGGGGATATGTGGGAAAGTTTTGAGAGGTCGCGAAGGTTGAAAATGCAGGTGGAGGATTGAGACGGAAAGAGGTGATGGCTGAGCCCACTGTCGAACGGGACTTCCCCCCCCCCTCTGACCTCTGCCAGTGTCTGGGCGTCTGGCAGGGCCTGGTGCTGGCAGCCTGAAGATTGGGCCAGCACCACCGTCTGGTCTGTTGATGTGAAAGTGGTGGTACGTACTCCCCGTACCCTCTACCTCTGGTCACTATCGAATGGTAGCTCCCGGACGCCTGTCTCCCGGAACGTTGAGAACTCAGGCGGGGTTTTTTTTTTTTTTTCGAGCGAGGGTACCCGCTGTGAGACCAGGGTGGGCTGTGAGAGGCCGATGGAGTCACGGGCGCTATCATCAAATGGGCTACGGTGTTGGAGGGGAAGTTAATGAGCTAAGTACCATGTATGAGGTATTGGGTACAAGGGGTAACGGTGGTCTTCCAGTGTTCAGGTAGGTGAAGTTTTACTCCGTGCGCACTTCACTTCGCAGTCACAACGGAATTCGGCGGGGCTCATTGAGGCTCTCCGTTGTACAGCGTCATACAAATTGTATCATTGATGTCTGTACTTCGTACTAGCAAAGTCGGGGATGAGCCCTACTGCTACGGAGTACTTCATAATTGTCCGTCAATACCAAACGGAGGGTCATCCGTATTCTCTCTTAGACGCTCTTTCGTCACGCAACTCGTGTACTCGTGGTTGTACTTCGTACGGCTTAAAGCAATCACATGCCCGAGATAAACAAACAGACAGACTCATTCCCCCAGATGCGCTGATTTCCCTCTGCCTCGAGTGGAGAAATGTCGAGGTATTGAAAACCTTCGTTGTCTTCGATCATCCATGGGTTGATATTAAACCTGACAGCCAGACGGATTTGCATCCCTTCAGTTAATTTCCCAGACCGCAGTGGAGACGCCTGTACCCTGTACCTCCCTCGCCTCAATTTCCAAGGACATCATTGATTCATTGATCAAATGAGAATTGTAATGACAGCTGGAGCCATGATTGATTTTCTGCCATTCTGGCGATTCCATTCACTTCCATGAGCCCACACAGTATTTTCCCCATTTCCCACCTTCCCACCCCTCCCGTTCCCCCCAAATTCCGTAAATTTGTTGGCACCATACAATCGGCGCCCGTCATAGCCCAGCCTTACGACCCTGTTCATTCGGCGCGCAATGACCCTCTCCTAATGGATGGAGCGAAGGAAAGGGAGAAAAATGTGACACAGGACGAGATCATATCAGCGCGTGAATCAAGTCCCTCAGATCCTCCGTCAGACGTTATTGGTGACTCGCCCATGACCCGGTCATCACCTCGACCCCTCCTCCTCCTCCATGGTTGGCTGCGGAGCACGCCGTTATGGTAGATGTGAGGCACATTGTATACACAAATGGAAACGTAATAGGACGGTAAGAGAAGGCAGTGCACCGCCCTAACTTTATTCGCAACCAGCCGTTCCCGTGGCGTTGTAATCTATCCACTGAGCCGACTCCCCGCCTCTCGAGGCGTTATCACTCGACTTCTAAGAGACCGAAAAAGAGAAGAAAAATGCTCTCCTGCTTCATAATTTCAACTAGGCCAAAAGAAATTCTTATCCTTCTGCTGCCTTGCCCATGACCGACGGAACCATCTGACATCCAACCGGCTGGATCTCTAGGCCCATCACCGAGAAGTTGTTCGGTGCTCTCTCTCGCACATGCCTGGGAGTGGAGATCAGGATTGGTCCACTAACAGCTGTTATCACAGCCATCCTTCGTAGATGTCGAAATAGTTCGGTCCCATGGACCAAAACGTGGGAGGCACAACCTGTCCACGCGATCTACTTTTTTTTCGGTCTCATCTTCAAGGGAGAGGTGCGCCGTCCCGTTGTTCCGATGAAAAGCTCCGCTTGCTCTATGAAATGCGCGGGAGTCTCCGCTTTCGTGAGCTAAAATCCTTTACATCTCTTGTCAAGTACAGCGAGACGACGAACGTTCGAAAGTACGAGTCGAGTGCTACGTCATGCCGGGTTGCTATGTAATCTAAGATGGGAGCCAGCCTGCCTGTTCCACTGGTTGGACACAGGTGCTAAACTGAAGCACCCATGTGACGTCGCCCTGTGGCTGAGCCTCAATAATATGTCCAATGATGCGATTTCACATTCTCCTCTTTTCGCAGGCGGCTAGTTGGTCCTGCCTGGAGAAGAGGAGAAGAGAACCGGGTGTTCAAGAAGTTCGTTTTCATCAATTGGAGAAGAATTGTGAAATACTATGCGAGACTCATAAACGCTACCGTCATCCATGAAAATGCACACCCTATACCCCACGACTCCTAATCAGCTATGCATCTTAACCAACATGATCATTCGTAACCAGAGCCCATCCCCAGCTCCTTCGGCCTCTGCCTCATTACCTTCCCTTCCATAGCCAGTCTCATAACTCGTCCGACTTGGCTTGACCTAAGTCCCCGAAGTTGTACTGTTCTCTTCCCCAGTCTCGGGGATCTCCGCCAGGCACACACAATCCCAGCCTCCAAAAGTAATCCCTATGGGCAAACAATAATTCCCAGACTTTGAGCCGCGCTGGGAACCGCATTTTACTCCACCAACTTCGGCCGTCGTCTCCGCTACCATCACTCGAGTCGGAGATACACCTAACATCGTCATCCCCAACGCAAAACATGAGGTCCTCGGGCTCCGGTGGGAGAGCCGATTTCGTAATGAATATCTCTCCCGCGTGAGACCGGTAGCCCCACTCCGAGAGAGGAAGAAGAGGTACAGGATCATCTGTGTGAGTTACGCGCCTGTATGTCCTCAATTCCGGTTCGATATCCGAGTCGAGATCAAAAACATCGTCGACAAAACGCGCCAGACCTTTGTTGCCTATCTTAGGCTCGCCGAAGGTCGTGACGACAATATCCTCCCATTTAAGAGATGCTTTTAGTTCCAGTGCCGCCAGCGCGGCTACTGCTCCTCCCAAGCTATGTCCAATGACGTAGACAGGGTAGTCGGGGTGTTTCTCTCGCAAGTCCACTAAGGTTGGCATAATTTCCTTACGCGCATTCTTCCAAGACGCCAAAAAGCCCATATGTACCGTGCAGTTCGTGCATTTGTGCTCGGGCTCGTCCGGCGAAGGGTAAGGAACGTATTCCTGCGGAATAGTACTCAGGTCGACCACGGTATTGGATATGCTGTAAGTTCCCCGGAATGCTAAGATGATGGCTTTCTCGCCAACGTCATCTCCGCGCCCGTGTCCCGGACGCCGCACTCCGTGATCGACGGCAATGTAGCCGCAACTGTCACCGAGGAGAACCCCGGTGCTGAAGGTGGCTATTAGTGTAAGTGAAGGGAAGTCTTTGCATCGCGAGACGCATGAAAATGGTTTCGATAGCCCAGAAGTGCCGACACAGTAGGCAATGTCAACCAGGCGGGATAGCCGCTCCAAAGAGGCAAAAAGCGAAACGGGGATGCCGCCATCACTAGGCCTATCATCATCCCCCAAACGTTGTTGAGAGTGCCGAGGTTCAGGTATCGGTTCTGCCAGCGCCAGCGCCTGCAGATTTAGGAGCAGTAATATTGTGGTAAAGAACCGCATTGTGATTCCCGCATGCTAGGAATGGATTGACGGGGTGAGAGATCGGATTCGAGGATGCGAGACCTTTCGAGGCATATTGCAAGCACCGCGCTTAGTAGACTGGGAACATGAGGGCCCAATGCGTTCTAGGCGGCGTGGGAGACGATTAGAAATTATATATTGTTGGTCGCGATAGGCCTCTGAAACCACATGAGCCTTTTTCCATGACTCTCTTGGAATTGACAGTCATCCGCCCTTGTCGACTAGTTTGTGGAGGCGAGACGCTTGTTGTTGAGGTGACCCAAGCCTGTTGAACAATCGAGGTCACATGTACACTTGCCAAGAATTCACAGGACAAGAAGTCTGGGGTAAAAATGATCCAATCAGAGAATCAGCTTTAAATCTTCTCACAACCACCGGAAGTGCCCGCAAGATCGGGAAATACCACGTGATCTTGGTTGGCCTCTGCAATATGTCCCCCAGCACCACCAGTGAGAGGAGGCTTTCGTTCGGTGGTGCTCAACTCTTCAACGGACTTCGATGTGCTCGACGTGCTCATCGCTGCTCATCGCTGCTCGTCTTAGCCGCATTTGCCTCTTTGGATTTAATCTTTTTGAATCTCCAGAATGATATATGGACACCCCCTATGCCGGTCGCCTAACTTCTGAGTGACCATTGGAACCACTCAAGCTGGATAGTCTCCCATCAACGCCGATTCCTCCAAGATCCTCTCTTCGTGTAACTCCTTTGTCCGGCGATTGTGATGGAAAGGAAAATCCAGTTCAGTGTCATGTAAGACTTGGGCGAGACGCTGCTGCCCAGTGGGCCCACCATGACGAGGTCAATTGCAGTGATCGGCACCGCCAGCAATACATTTTTCGATGACCCCGAGGTTCGGGTGCTCCGTGTACTACGAGTTTTCGCAGCCCTAAACGTTGACACTCATCGAAGTAAGTTGACGCCGTGAATATTAGTGTAATCTAACTACTTCCTCTATCCCTTTTCCATCATGCATGTTGCCTCCTTCGATTCAATCCCTATGCGCCCAGAATCATTAAACCCATAATGTTGATCCCTCCATAGACGTGTATACCATTACCCATTACCCATGATAATTATCCTTTCCGACACGTGTCCCCTTGAAATAGTATCAAAAAGTTGTCGTCGTCGGCCTACAATATGCAGAGCTTCAATGTTGGAAATGATGCTGTTTACGCGGCACCTGCATTCGGGTTGGGAGGCACCGGGCTAAGACTGAAGAACTTCCCAGAGAACTCTGCCTCCTTGGACTCGCAGATCTCGCTCCCATCAGTGGAGTTCGTGCTCAAGTCCGCGTCGTCACATTCAAGCTCGACGACAGCCGCGCCAGAAGCTTCAACAAGGGCGTCGCTGTGGGGTCACGGTGTAAGCGGTTGATACCCCTCCGACCAAAGGGGTGAGGAGAATAATATCGATACTTACCCATTAGCGTCGGGGCAAATGGCCTGGATTAAAGTAATCCTCTGGTCCTGGTAGATGAACTTGGTAATTTTGTTCTCGCAGGCGAACCTGGGGGTCCTGTCGGCAGGACCGACGTTCTCCGAGCTAGAGTTGAAATGGCATTGCGTCGTGACGTTATTCGTCTTCTCTAAGTAGCCAAAATTGAATGATGTGAGAGTTTCACCACTGTCGGTTGATTGGCCCTTGAAGTCTAGGATGCTGAATTCGGCTGGGAGATGCTTGGAGATATCGCAGTCGTTGGCCTGTCTGGCCAGCTTGGGCACGGGGATGCTCCTGGCAACCGCTATGGCAGCCAGACCCAGCCAGGCCGAGTATAGGATTTGGAGCCTCATCGCGAATAGAAGTACTGGAATATGGTATTATGAATTAAATTTGGGGATGATATACAAGAGTCGATATATTATTGTGGAGGAAACACTATGTGCCAAGGGATCCAGACGTGGACTGCGGATGGGATGGGGGACGCCGCGATTATAAAGACCCCGAGATATCTGCATGGCTTTCGCCTGGCAATGGGATAGCATGGCAAACGGATGCTAGGAATAGCCTGCGTGTAAGTACACTAGCCTGAGAGTTGGAAGCGGGCCCCCTTTGCTAGGAACGCACTTGGGCGCCGATCTCTACGTAATGGTTTTGAGTGGGTAGGGACATCGAGTTCAGTGGTTAGTTGCGCCCCTCTAATATGGCAAAGTCCCTGAGAGTTGTGTGGGACTGTGGGACCAGCAGATCGGTGGTTCGTATTCGACCGCTGCGGTTTTATTACTGCAGATCGTATAAAAGCAATGGCGAGAGACACATCAATAGAGCCGAAGGAGGGAGTAGAAAGAACTGCGAGTGTAACGTGTCTGCGCGTCTCGGAGGCACAGTGACGGGATCTCACAGGATACCAGCCCAAGATACGCCCATCTAATGGCATCCCACGGCACTGGAGCTGCGGCGCAGCGACGGCTGTCGGTCGGCCGAATTGGCTGTATGGCCTCGTTGACATAAGAAGCGAGATAAAACAACCATGGCCGAACGTCGCAGTCATATTGTTTTCCGTGCCAGAGATAGGTCAAGGTACATTTGCTTCAATCCGTCGTGAGCTGTTTTTAAACGACCGCCCGCTGCGATTGGCCAGACCGTCTAAATTTCATGTTTCACCTTAGCTGGCGGGCAGCGTTTTCATGGAGACGAGCAACATGTCCATGGTTAGCAGTCCGAGGACGAAGGTAGAAACTGAAGATTAAGACATCTCGGGTAAAGTTGGTTAGGCGGCGGGCATATCCCTCGAAAGAGTTCTAGGAACATACTCGGTAGACACATGAAATTTGGGGAGCATTTCGAGTCGACTTCACCGAGCTCGACATATACGGCATTGCACCAGGATCAAAACGAATCAGGCAACTTATAGTACGGGCATACGCGAGCACACCAGGGCCACAGCTGGTGGTGTGTTGAGCCCTGGGCTTGGTGTTGGGAGCTGACCTCAAAAATCTTGTGATTACATAACTCACCCTGGAGATCAAAATGAGAGTCGACTACTTAGCCACGTGACCAAGTTTGGGCGAATCAGCATCGAAATCTTGGCAGCCACACACAATTCCCACCAAGCCCACAAAATCGCATCTTTTTTTTTAAACGCTCCCTCCCCTCCATCCGCCAAAATCTCCATCACCAAACCGTCAAATTTCGCCAAATTCGACAACACCCAGCAAACAAAATGGCGAAGGAAGCTGCCCCCAAGAGCGGCATCGCCGCCGGCATCAACAGCGGCCATGTACGTTTGTCACAGTCTCACCTCGTGGAGGATCTCTGCGCTCTCCTTTCTCCTTGAAAAGGAATAACAACCAAAGGAAAGCATTATGCAGACGATGGACAGCTGACAGTTCGTTCGATGGATGTTTTATAGAAAACCACCCCCCGCGTTGCCAAGCCCCGTGTTTCCAGGACTAAGGGTCACTTGAGCAAGCGTACCGCCTTCGTCCGTGAGGTCGTCAAGGAGGTCGCTGGGTAAGTTTCATTTTTGTCTCTTCTTTTCCGCTTGGGATGCATGGGGCGTTGGGTGGGAAGATTGGTGGCTGGAAGGGGATCGAAAACTTTGGCCGGGCCTTCGAGTGCGGTCAATTTAGGTTCAATGGCCGCCTTCGTGGGCCGGACGTCAGCTTCGGATCTTGGACAGCATCTACTCGTCTCTAATTGAAAGCGACATGTGCTAACCTACTCGTCTTTTCAGTCTCGCCCCCTACGAGCGCCGAGTTATCGAATTGCTCCGCAACAGCAGGGACAAGCGCGCCAGGAAGCTCGCGAAGAAGCGGGTAAGCAATGCGCCTCCGATCGTCATTCCCAACTTGTTCGATCTTTTACTAACGAATACTCTTTTTCCCCAGCTCGGAACTTTCGGCCGTGCCAAGAAGAAGGTCGACGAGCTCCAGCGCGTCATCGCCGAGTCCCGCCGCGCCGGCCACTAAATATACCCCTCTCGGAAAGGTTTGGGAGTTGGGCCGGTGTGTGAAGTGCGGAAGGGCGAAGGAGAATAAAAATTTTATACATGGTTAAAAGGCGCAGGTATCTTGGTCCTTGGCATCGGTTTCCGGACAGAGCTGCATACGAATTTTGACGAATGTCGCTCATGAAAACAAAAAGCAAAAGCACCATGGAATAAACCTCTTTAACAATTACGGCGTTTCGTTTCTTCAGCTTTACATGCCTTCCTTTTGCATACCCGGTGAATCTGCACTGAACGACTGGGAGTTTTGCGCCAAACATTGGGTGTATGTGACTTGGATTAAAAATCAAAAGACCTATGTACTCCTATGCTGCTCCCATCCTGCTTCCATACATCGAATAGTTCCGTAAACTCCATTTGCATGAGCGTTAATTTTGCTTAAAGAATGAGAAACAAATCGGCCACTCTCATCAGACGTTTGGGGGAGACGAGGCTCCAGCCTATCCACCCATCACTTCTTGCCAGGGAGCTTGAAGAACTTTCCGATCTTCTTCATCGCCTCATCACCGTGCTTACTCACATCAGAGACGATCTTGGAACTATTCTGTTGCCAGGCGGGGGGCTTCTTCTGCTCCTCCTCATCCTCAACAGTCAGGAGATCAGGAACAACAATCTTCTCAGCAGCCTGCGCAGCGCTAGCCTTCAAGAAAGGTCGTCTGCGGACGGCATCGGCGACGCTGTCTTCCCAAATGAAGTGGAGAACAACGTTACTGGTCAACTTGTAAGCCTTCATCAGTTGATTTCCGGGGCTGTCATCGTCACGAATGGTCTCTCGGGTTCCGGGAATAGCGAGCCTAAAAGGCAGGCTGCTATCGGCCATGACGGTGCGGACAGCCTTGTAAAGCTTCGCGCCTGTTTCGTCCTTCGTAATGACCCAGCTGGCAGAAGTGTTGTCCGGGAAGCGGACCTTGGCCTCGATGGACTGGATGGCAGCAAGCTTGGCCTCGGCGGCGGCAGCCTGCTGTTCCAATTCCTTGTCAGACAGAAGACGCTTGTTCTTGCCGCTCTCCTTGAGCCGGGCCTGGTGCATCTGCGCATGGACAATGGAAGGGGTGAAGTCGGCCTCGTTGTGGTGTGTAAGGGCAGCCGCCGGCGTCGAGGAGGACGGCGCAGCGAAAATGTGTACGGGTTGCAGCGGATCACTAGGGGCAGCCTGGTGTTCGATCACAGGCGCCACTCGCAGAGGGGGGGCGGCGTCTGTAGCACCCTGGATAGCCGGCGAGGCTTTCCCAGAGCTCTCAACCGAAGCTGGTGTGGCAGCGGGAGTGGGAGACGCCTCTTCGGAAGTCGACTTAGAGGCTGCAAAAGTCTCTGGCTTGGCTAACTCGAGAGCCTTGAAGTACTGTGCGATCTGGTTTTGGGCATCGAAAAATGTCATGTCCGTGATCTTATACGATAGGCGTATTAGAACACTTCCGGAGTTGTATCCGATCTGAGATAGCGTCTTTTGGAAATCCTGGAAACTACCTAGCTCTCTGCCCATAATGTTGAGAGTAGGCTGCTCGTACAGTAGCTGTCCACTACCGCTCGGTTGGCCGGCGTTGGTAGCCGCCACACCTCGCGCCGTGATATTGAGCCTCGCATTTACGGCTTCAGGGAGCTCTTCGATCTGTCTAAGGATCTGCCAGACGGTGAAGTTGCTGGGAAACTTTCCGCCGAGGCGGCCATTGGGGAAAGTGTTGCCCTCGGGCGCAGGTATGGCGACCGCGACGGTCACTAGGGCAGGAGACTTGGATTGGATTACGATGTCGAGCTTTGCGCCGCCTGGAAGGCCGGCGAGACGGAAGGGTACGGAAAGGTCGACGGTCTTCTGCTTGTGTCTAGGTAGAGGGGAAGGGCCGTTAGAGACAGGAGCCTGACGTATTCATTACTTCTTTAGGTGCTTATTTCTTGACTCACTTGAGGATGTAGTTACCCGACAGGTTTAAAGCTTGGCGGGCCTGAGCTAGCACATCGGACATGTAGGTCCCTGGAGAGACCTTGACTTTTGTCGACCTTGCCGAGGACGATGTGACCACAACGTGGGATGACATCTTGGGTAGAGTCAGCGATGCTGGATAGACTGCGGTTGTGTCTGTGATCAGGGAAAATGGTCTCAGGATGAAGGCCACAGTCTGCGGCCGTTCGTTTTGAGGTTAGGAATGGAGGAAGTTAGTAGAGGCAGGGTGACTCTCCTCAAAGGGTTGTGATGGACAATAGATTGTAAAAGAGGCAGCAGCAGTGGCGAGGATATTCTGTGACTACATGAAAGGTAGATGGGGAAAGACGAGGAGAACCATAAAGAACATCAGGGAGCATGAACACAATATTATGTTTGCCCAGCTCTTCTCCCTCCAAGATGTGTTTTGTCAGTGTCTCCTGCTCTGTGATGATGGAGGCTTATGAACCACCAACAAATGGCGGGGCAAGAGGCGAAAGGAGCAATGTACTAGAGACCTAGGAATAATATTAATTCTCTAATAGGTATAGGTACTAGAAACTTCATCGTTTCTCAAAGCTCTCCGAAGTTGCCTTGACATTGTGTGGGGTCAATGAAGGCATTGAAACCAAGCTCGGGCCAATCAAATAATGTATTTCCCGTGCCATGTTTTTCCGTTCCGAGCTGGCCACGCCAGACCGTGTTTGCCTTGCATTGCACACCTCAGCGCTCCAGCCTGGCGTCTGGCGTTGAGTAGCTTAGCAACTGGCCCAGCTTGGTGTCATAGGTAACCTTGCCCATCTCTCGAATCCACCTCCGAAACCAAGCATCAACGACAAAGCTCCCCCATATCTATCCAAGCCTACAGCTTCTCGATACCCCTCCTCGGCGATCTCTCTTTAAATTGGGACGAGACAGTGAATTAATTGATATCAACTGAAGCCGAAATGGTAACAGCTCCTTCCAACCTTTCCTGATTCCCAACTTGCGAAGACGGACATCGTAAGCTAACTCTCAATCCACAGTCTTCCCCCTTCTCCATAAGTACGTTTTCGCATCACGAACCGAATCCCCATTTCTCCCTAGCACCCCATATCTAACAGCTATATCTCTCTCTCAGACGGTGGCGCCTGCGTGGCAATGGTCGGCAAAGACTGCGTAGCCATCGCCTGCGACCTCCGCCTCGGCCTCCAAGCCCTCACCGTATCCAACAACTTCCCCAAGATCTTCCAATACGGCGACGTATTCCTCGGCCTCACCGGCTTGGCGACCGACGTCTCCACCGTCTCCGACCTCTTCCGCTACAAAGTCAACCTCTACCGCCTCCGCGAGGAGCGAAACATCGCCCCCTCCACCTTCGCCAACCTCGTCAGCAGCAGCCTCTACGAGCGTCGCTTCGGCCCTTGGTTCGTCAGCCCCGTCGTCGCGGGCCTCGATCCCAAGACGGGGAAGCCGTTTATTTGTGGGTTTGACAGCATAGGCTGTATCGACTTCGCGAAGGACTTTATTGTTTCGGGAACGGCGACTGAGCAGTTGTTTGGAATGTGTGAGAACCTCTGGGAGCCGGACTTGGTACGTCACCTTCCCCTTTCATATTTGATATTTAACTCTCGATTTCATGAAATCTACGCTTTCTTCGGCTTCGATGATGGAACGGGTTGAAAACATTAGGGGATCTCTTCAATGCTAACGCGCCGCGATCTGGATAGGGTCCCAATGAGTTGTTCGAAACCATCTCGCAAGCTCTGTTGAACGCTGTCGACCGTGACGCGCTTTCCGGCTGGGGTGCACATGTCTACATCATCGAGAAGGACAAGGTGACGAAGAGGTTACTCAAGGGCAGGCAGGATTAGAGTCCTTTCGGATGGTGGAAGTGGGTTATATCGGGTATAGGTTTTGGACCGTTTATAGGTTAAGGGCATATACCATGTATCAATAGACATTGATTTTGTCACGCTATGTCACTCGGCCCCTGTAGCTCTCGGATACCCTGGGTAACCTTCGAGAGAGTCGTCTCGACTGAGAGGGCCGTTGATCTAAGGGCAACCCTACACCAAGGCAGATACGTAGGCTTCACTAGTTGCGAAAGCTAAAGTACAAACATGCGTTGATTGCTCCGTTTTTTTTTTTTTTTTTTTT
>PGIR01000373.1:0-12786 GCA_002812735.1 Scedosporium dehoogii | reverse complement strand
AAAAAAAGAATGAAGAAAATGAATGAATGACATTGATACTGTCGGCCAAACCGCTCACTTGAGATCTGCTGGTCGATTTTGGCTTGAGGTGCGATGTCACCACATGTGCTAATCAATTTTTGAGGGTGTGTCAAGCGTCGCCGGATTGACGGCTGCCTGAGCCGACCCGGCCTGTCCCAGCAGTGTGGCGTGCTGCATGTTCTCAGTCGTGTCATGCAAGTGGGCTCATGGGATCAATACTGGACAGGCTAGGTGACTCTGGGAAGCAGTACATTTGGTCAGTGATATTGCAATCGGTGTTTCGTGTGCGCTGCGTAGAATGGAGTAATACAGCAAGCTGTTGCTCTGGTGTAGTGCCGCCAGCATCTCGCTCTTTCACATCTCTTGTTTTCGCTAAAAGCTCTGTTCTGGGGAGAAACTTATTCGTGAAGTTATTGTACAAGTACTCCGACCCGATTAAGCCGCCTCGTCTTCTGCATCTTCGGCTGACTCTGAAGACGAACACAGACCATCCCCCGTTTCTCAATATCCTCACAAGGCGATATGCGTGGAAGATATTTGGTTCATGGGATGCAACGACGGGGATCATGTTGTTCCCCTGACCACCGGTTCGTTCACCTGTGCGCTTTATGTGCGTGTTGTCAGAAGGTTCAAAAATCTTGAATTCCTGTTTCCCCCTGGAGCACCCTCGCCTTCGGGGTATGTGAGCTGTCTTCATATTCTTGATCAGTTACCCAGCTCGGTTCCTCGTCATCGAACCAGGCATCTTGAGCATCTTGTCTTTCCAAGACGTCGAGCTCTTCATCAGCATCGACATGGGAATAGTCGAAATCTAAATCCTCGCCTCGGACAAATCGCCGAGTAAGGAATTCATTCCAAAGCTCCCGAGCTTGGTCCTTTGTCATGGAGATTTCCTCTTCCTTACTCTCCTCAGTTTCTAACAGAATTATGTCGCGGTCGAGTCTAGATTGTTGGGGGGTGCGCTCGCTCGTTGATTGTGGTTCTGCAGTCCCATGTATGTGTCTCTCATCACTAGTAGCCTCGGCCGCAAGTGTGGCGAGCTTGGCCTCCCCTCGCCTTAGGTCACCCTCCAGGACTCGCGAGTATCCTTTTGCTTGCGCTTCCGCATCCCTTTCCGCTGGGGATTGGAACTTGAGAATTAACGTCTCGTACATGACGGGATCTGGTCGCAAGGCGCTATGAGTTAAACAGTGGAGACACAGGCAAGGCCAAATTTTAGGCGGATTCGGACTATGAGGTGCGGAGAGGGGCCGTTTCAAGCAGGAAAGAGAAGAAGAATAAAAAACAAAAGAAGCAAGGACTAGGAGGAAGCTCCAGTAGTGGAAATGTTTTGGATAAGTGTTGCTTGACTCACCGGCGAGTTCATGTTCCAAATCCACCAAATACGCCGGGTTCCGACGGAGATACTCTCTCCTTCTATTGCGCACCCTGACCTGGGCAATGGTCCTCGGAGATTTTGGGGTTTGGGTCATGGGCCATTGGCTTTTGAAGTCGTCCGACCCAACCACATCGGCGGTCTCTGGCATAGGAGACCCGACCATACTGCTGCCCCTCTGCGAAGAACTTGCTGTTCACTTGATGCTCCGGTGGGTGGAATTTCCTGCAAATCGGGACTGGGAGTTTGTATTAACTACGGGCGTGTCTCACGCAGAGAATCTGGGGAACTGGGAGAAAGCCGAAGACATGCGTTGGATCCGTACATAGTCGATAGGTATGGGAAAGGTGCTTTGAACTTCTACCCGAAGTTGCCGATAATGTTTGATGATTTAGTCTTTGATCCAGCCAGCCGCTCCCTTATTGTAGATATAATAAGTACAATTGACATAAACCTCCCTTGATCTTGCTAGCGCATTGCAGCAATGTTGTCTGTTATTGTAATGATTGATGATGGTCGTAGGACAACGGAATTGAAGTCACAATTGGAGCATGATCAATGACTAACCCGAAGTGTTCACCTCTTCTAATACTCACCCCGAATAATACCAGAGTCAAAGGTACCTGCGCATGAGCCCCTTTGTACTAACGAGAGGCGGCACAGTATTTCCGTACAGTATTATTAGAAATTTTGTACATTATACTCAACATCATCTGGTTCACTTCCCAAGCAGGCACCATGTGCCTTAGTAGACGGGAACTGGTCGCAGAGCCGTTGCACAGTTGGAGTTGTTGCTTCGCACCAATACTCCGAATTCCTGCCTGGCTTGGCTGTGAGCGTCTCAAGCCGAATACGGCGCGAGCAGTGTTTTGCCTCTTCTTTGGAAATGCAGGAGTCTTCGGGATTTGTTGTTTCTTGCACAATCCCGAGCCATCAGCACGCTTCGCACTTTTGACAAGCTTGATCTGTGAGTCCTCGCTCGGCTCTTCCTACCTCGCCACAACTCAACCTGCGAATAGTTCCGCACCACAGCCCCTCCACCTCGGTATCGCCTTCTGGCGCTGTCTGGAGAGCGCGATTCGTTATTGATGGTCATGAATCTCTATCCCCCCCCGCCTGCGACGACTTCAAATCTCCCAAGATCAACTGCTTCCCGGAGACGACCTTGTTCGGCGCAACTCGACGAGACCAATGGCAACGATGTCGGGCCCGAGCGCCACCAGTGATCACTCACAACAACCTCTCGGAAACCCACAAGCATCCCTTCTTCGAGCCCTGTTGCAAGTGTCCCGTGGCATTGAACCGGAGGGAACTTTTGCCGATGGTCTCTTCCCGACCGAACCTCCCGCCTCCATGCGTAAAGTGTGGGTAAAACGCCGCGGGGCATCAGCTACACTCATCGCCGTTTCCACCGATGCTCTGGTAGACGACGTGCGCGACTTGATACTGAGAAAATATGCCAACTCTCTAGGGCGTCACTTTGACGCTCCCGACCTTACCCTGCACATCACCTCGAGGGACAAGCGACAAGCGCGCCAACTTGGCCCCGAGGAAGTCCTCGTCAATACGCTTGACCATTATTACCCAGGCGGCCAGGCAGTTGACGAGGCCCTTATCGTTGATATTCCTCAACAAAGGACACCTCGACCGTCACCTAGACCCGCAGCTCCTTACGCTTCCGGTATATCCCACTTTGCCGCAGATGCCGGGCGACCATCTGAAGCGGGAGAGGGCTATTTTCCTCCTGTTGTCCCGACCGCCTCCTCTCTTGCTCCACCCATCGGGGGCGGCAATGACCAAACCGCTCACACCGTCCCTACAATTGGCTCCGGCCAAGCGCCGTCATTACCGTCTCCCGGCAGCGGCCGTCCTCGCGCCTTTAGAGACCGTTCGGAACGTCCTCGTCTGGGAAGGTCGCACACTTCCTCCCCTACCATTCAAGCGAATTCCGGGGTCAAATCCGTCGCGATGGGCACAGGTAAGCTTGCCTCACATTCGATGCTATTCACTTGTGTGCCGAGTAACTAATTCCCTAGGTTTGGTAGACCAATCTACTGGGATATCCACTGTCAGCCCTCATCCATCGACGTCCGTTCCATCTGACCCCGCGCCCACCGCTCAGGTTTCCACGCCACCCGCGAGGGCGACCTCGCCGCGCCCCATCAAAAAGAAGATCAAGAAAGTGATAGAAAAACAGAAGCTGCCTGTTCCGCCTATCAATGTGCTCCTAGTGGAGGATAATCCTATTAACCTTAAGCTCCTGGAAGCCTTCGCCAAGGGCTTGAAAGTGAGATGGCAGAGCGCTATGAACGGACGGGATGCCGTCACCAAATGGCGGAGCGGGGGTTTTCATCTTGTCCTGATGGATATTCAGCTTCCCGTCATGAATGGCCTAGAAGCCACTCGCGAAATTCGGCGATTGGAGCGCGTTAATTCTATTGGAGTATTTTCCTCACCGGTCGGGAAAGAGCCTGGCGAGGAGGGTGGTATCGTAGAGGATGATCGCCTTGCGAACATAGAGATGTTCAAGAGCCCTGTCATCATTGTTGCTTTGACAGCTAGCTCGTTGCAGAGCGATAGACATGAGGCACTAGCAGCTGGATGTAATGATTTCATTACCAAGGTATGTTGCGCGGTTATCCCTACTTAGATACATGTCTAGTATCTTGCTTTCCACGTTGCTTACTTCTAGTCCATCACCTTAGCCTGTCAGTTTTCCATGGCTCGAGACTAAGGTTAGGGAATGGGGATGTATGCAGGCACTTATCGACTTCGACGGATGGAGAAAATGGAAAGATTTCTCTCTGGAAACTGAAAGAAATGAGGCGGCGAAGAAAGCCGCCAGCACAAAATCCAAGACGAAGAAGCATCGCCCTCCATACACGGCATCTGCGACTTAATCTCGACTGCGTCCCACTGAGGAACAGACGCAACCCGAATACAGTCTTCTTCTTCTAGCGCTTCTAGAAGTGTTAGATCTCTCTCTCTCTCTCTCTCTCTCCGCTTCCCTCACGTTGCGCAGCTTTTACCTTTATGCTGGATTACTCATGTATTACTATATATAATGGATAGCAGGTTTTGTGATCTTTGGAATTCGGGGCCAGGCTATTAATATCAAACCACATACCAGGTCTGTGTGGTTGAGGTCCCCCGACTATAGTTATAGAGATACGGAATTTATACTGAAGAGTCTGGACAGAGGTGATATACTAGACACCCTTGGGTGGCCATGAAGCCCAAGAACCGGCTGAAGAGAACACTCAATGTTATCAGTTCGCAACTACCTGCGTTCATATTGAAATTGAAACGACCACCTTTTTTAAGACCATGACCACAAACGCGAAACTAATCACAAAGAGAAGGAGTGCTCCCCCAAGATAAACTGTTGTTCTGGAAGATGTCATGTAGATTACATTTGATCAAATCGGTTTGCATCTTGTGGTTTCCTCAATGGAGGAGATTAGTCACCTACAACTGCCATTCAGACAACTTGAATGACTGCATTGTGCCTTCAAGTTGACGGTTGTGGTGCTGTGAATAATTATATCACGTGATCATATGGTCCGTGCCCGAGATTCTATTGTCACTCAACCAATAACACGAAAGAAAGTACCATTCTTGTTAAGATTTTTTCCTCTCCCAGCTATTCTTGTTCTTTCCCTCGTTTCTCTTTTCTGAGCGCATTCCTTGAACTCTACCGAGTCTCTCGGCTTTCAGCCATCATCATCATCCTGTCCCCCTGAATGCCTCGCCAGGTGGCATTATTTCACTGCGGCTAAAAGGGTTGGTCGTTTTACCTTTCGGAGCCCCGAAGTTGCCTCTTCAAGATGTCGCCGAACCCGACAGGGAGGGTATTTCAGCATGCCGTTGGATGTCTTCCGAGAACATTGGCAAGGGCTCGCCCCTTCTCGACCAGCCGGTGCCAGAATGAAGTGAGCCGGCAACGCAGGGAAATGTTCGAATGGCTCAAAACGCTGGAGCGAGACCTGACCAAGAAGCCGAACAACCCCCACTACCTCGGCGGCAATGATCAGCCGTTTCCCCAAAATCCTCTCTTTCGAAGCCAGCCTGTTCTAGACGAAGACGCGAGGGAATTAATATGGCGGCGGGTGAAGAAGAACGGTGAGGCGTTGAAGGTGGTATCGGCAGATCTTGGCGTCGACGTCAGGCGCGTCGCCGCAGTTGTACGACTGAAAGAGGTGGAAAAGCGGTGGATATCTGAGGTAAAAAGAATTCCCCATTTTCTTTCAGTCCCATTTCAAATTTTGCAGGTTTCTCATTTTCAATTTGATGATGAATTGCTTCAAAAATTTTCGATTAGTCTTGAAGACTATACGCTGTATGCATGGTTACAAACAAGTTGCGAGCCTCTCTGAAACTATCCGACCGAGATCCCTTCGATGCAAAATCCCCTCGTTACAGCAAGCAGTGGTAGTTATGAAGCTAACCCGCCTCTCTGGCACTTGTAGGGAAAACGCCTGGCCAAGCCGTATTCCAAAGCGATTTTGAATATGCTGCCGAAGACCTCGTACCCGGCGAGCGGCCCAAAGCCAACCCACGAACCAATTAATGACATCCATGTTCACGGCTATACGATGCAACAAGTGTTTCTCCCCACGTCGGAGTCGCGGCATTTCACAAGAAAAGATGCAGCGAAGGCTTTCCACCGGACCATGCTCCCAGCTGAAGAGAGATCGCAGCATCCTGAGCTCATTGAGATGGTAAAGGATGTATTGGCTGGTGGTAACAGAGCGCGCAGTGCGGATAAATTCATCAAGGCTGCAAAGCAGTCTGAACAGGAGTTGGTAAGGCAAGCGGAGGAGAACGCTAAGCGTGAGGCCGCCCGGACCATGAAGATAAACTCGGACCGGTTTGAATTCCGCATTCAATCTTTTGACTCGGAGCGGGTAGGGACGACGGGCCGGGCTAGACATGCCGTGGGCTGGAGATATGGTGCTCCATTGGATGACCGAAAGAGGGGTAAGGTCAAGATCCCTACACAAGTACCGTGATCGAGGACGTTGTCCGGAGAGGAAGTGAACTTTGGAGGGTTGCCCTTATTCTCGGCAGTATATATGTATTATCGACCTGTACTCTTAGCACCTTTTAGACCCTCATCAACTGTCTGTAGAACGAAAGCATGTCTGGCATTTCTTTTAATCGCCGTGTACAAATACAGCTCATGTACTTAGATATATCTCTAGATATATATAGAATGGATCATTGAGATTGGCAATCCCAAGGTGATACTACATTTACTACTGCAGACAGACAGGTTTATGCACTAAACCGGGCCTACTGCTGGTGGCCATCAATTGAATGTGTCGGTTATTCATTAACTACGTCAATGTTCAATTCAACCCGGCAAAATTGGGCACCATACGGTAATGTCTTGGGACTTCTTGGGATAAGGTCGTCAATTTTGTTCAATGTCCCAACCTTGCTCACACAAGTTCTGCCCTTATTTTCTACGTTCTACCTACTTGTAGTATTGCGCAGGTATTAAACTACGAAGACCTGGGTCGTTCGAGCGCAGAAGGACCCCTTGTGCCAGTCGCGCCTCTCTTTTTCCTCAGTGACAAAGTTGAGCTCTCCCAAGCTCGATCCACGAGCTCATTCGCATTCCGACCTACCGTATAACAATAGCAGAATCTACCTAAGCGATCTTTGTGCTTCTTGCCCCCTCCCTTTTCGAGATGAGCATCTTCAGCCTCGGCGCAAGCTACATTGCGTTTTCGGTCCTCCACATCATCCTCTTCATCCTCGCGATCGTAGTGGCAGCTTTATATGGCACCGACCTAGCGGATGGGGCAGGAGACAGTCGATGGATTTTTGCAGAAGTTGTTGCTGGCCTGTCAGCCTTGACAGCCCTGCTCTATCTCCTTCCCTTCTTCCTGCGCTTCATGGCTATTTGGATATGGAATTTGATACTCTTTATCCTCTGGATATCGTTATTTGGTGTCTTTGGCAAGGTTCGGAAGCCTCCCTATTCTTGACGATTGGTTTCTATCTCGACGCGGGAGTAGCAGCTATCCTCGTCTCAGGGCCAGGGTCCTCTCCCTTTCATATCTACAGTGGACGCACTCCCACCTGGGACTGAAGCTGATTACTTGTCTCTTCCAGATGTATATCAACAAGGTCGCCAACAATGACGATGTTGTGCGTCGTATGAAAGTGGCTGTATGGATTGACTTGGTCAGTGCTCTGCTCTGGCTTGTGGCGACGCTGGCAGCATTAGGGTACTGGTTGGGCCATAGAGAGCGCAGGAGCCGTTTCACCGGGCGAGCCAAGCTCTACTAACAGCAGGAGATTTTGGGACAAAGCTGGCCGGTCCTAAGGAGTGTACGGAGTATTTGGTGTAATGGGAGGATGTGGTCTCTCACATAACCCATCCATAGCGAAGTAAGCAAGGATATTTACTAATCCATTAACATATCATACGGAAGAGAACGGAATAATAATAGACTCGGTGCCATTTTCTCTCAGTGTAAATTTCATGTGGATTACCAGGCTAAGGCCTAGGACGGCTGCCGCATTCCCAGGCAATCAAGAGAGCCTTGACGATGGTTAAAACAACCAGGTGGCAGAATTTTAGAATCAGGCCTTTCTTCATGTTGCTCTACTTCGTAAGTTGATGTGCCCCTACCGAGACAAGACCCGTCTTGGTATAAGAAGTACGAGCTTGCGGGTGCTTCAGATCAACGATGAATCGATGTGGAAAGACCAGGCGACGTTGCAGGTCCCTTGGCCAGGAAATTAAGTCCAATTGTACCTGTCTGTGGACCCACCCATTCTAATGATTATGACGTAATGGTTGAATGGAACCAAGACGTGTCCAGGTTTGAGAAACCAGTTTACGGAGCACACGACGAGGTACCTGTACAAAGTACTGGATTGGACGCTCTGGAGGGCTCAACTCTTGTTCGTTAACATGCGAAGGGACTCTGATCAATCTTGTTTCCACCGACGCCGAGCCTGTAGTGTACGGAGTACGGAGTACAGTCCGTGTGGGGCCATTTCAACGTCTACCCATACTTGTACACTATTGAACCCTCCGTGGTCTGCAAGCAACCCCGTTCAGGTACATTGATGGAATGTAAACAAGAGTGGCGCATCTTGTCATCAGTGATGTGTCTTTTGGGGGAACTTGGATTTCGATACAGTGTCGATGTAGATTAATTCAAGGGGCCAAGCAAAGATGGCACCCTGAGGCAAAAGACCCCCGCCCGCCACAATTGACAACGGCACTTCAAGTAATGTTGTTGAAGTTCAGTCTCCAAGCTATCTTCAATCTCTCAACAACACACCCAACATTGAAGACATCTCTATACCATCCAACTCCAGGAACATAGAACCGTGGTTTCTGCCCCAAACCGAGCACTGCTGGGATATTTTGTGCGACCATCTGGAAACTTTTTCTTCGTTCTTCTTTTTCTTCTCCCTCACACTTCATCTGTGATTTACTTTGATGGAACCTGCAGGCAATCTCTCCTCCTTTCTTCTAGTCCCTTGAAGAACAAGCAAGGCTTGTCCCCTCCCGAAGAATTATATTTGGGACCCTTTCTTGTGCCCCGCAAGAGAGGAGCGGTCTCATCCCACCCTACTGGGAAGTCCTAGGTCGGTCGCTGCAGCTTCAAATGGTCCCATATAAACCAAGTCCTTCATCTCGAGTGTATTTGCCTGGTGTTCGGGATCCGGGGATTTTTCAATGCTACCAGAACTTCCGAACTTTCATCGGGGAGTATTAAACCCACCTCAAGTCGTGACACACCAAACCCCAGGAGAGCCGGCCTCTGCCTACGACAATGTCTAACTACCCACGATCCCATGACATCTCGACCCCTCGTGTACTCGTGCCCCATCGGCCACTTTTGAGACTCTTCGACGGTTCACGCACATCATCCAACTCCCCGGACCTGGATATGGGTGACCAAGACGAGGACCACCCCGAACCATTTGTCCTCTCTGGGGCAAACACCCCTGTCCGAGAGGATAGGCCTAGACACAGCAGCAGTCCCTACAGCCTCACTGCCACCAATGGAATATCACAGCCTCCCAAAACTGATGATGCGGGTCAAGGGTCTTTCGGCCTGCCGATTCTTCCCTCAAAAGGGCGCCGCACGATCACGGCCACACCGCCCGCTCCTCTCTCGGCGAGGGGGGATGTTCCTGGGTAAATCAATCCCTTGTCTAGCGACCCCAACGATACAGCTCAAAGACTAACGCGTCTAACATAGCGGATATTTTCCCTTTCACGAAGACCCAGCCTCGCGTCTTCACCGCCCACATCCCTTTCATCTTCAGAAGCCCCAACCTAGATCTCCGTCTCCTGGGAACCAGGGGCAAAGGACCCAAGCTCCTGGAAACCCGTCCTTCGTGGTGACCGGCGATGCCACGAGGCATGGCACAGCACCGCCGACTAGCTCTTTAGTCACCTCTTATGTTCCGAGCGGCATCCACGACAGCTCGTTACCTATGGGGAAATATTACCCATCAAACTACGAAAATAGAATGCGTCACCACCACGGACTTACTGTTCCCATCGCAGGTGGGATTGCCACCGAGCCCGCGTCCCAAGTCCCCACACTTAGCTCAGCTAGCGAGTCGCCCAGAGTGCGAGACGAGGGGGATGCAAAAAGGAAGCTTCAGCAGTACCAGCGCGACATGATTGCCCAGGCCACCTTAGCGGCGAGGAAAGTGTTAGGAAATGACGAGAACTCAACTCTGAAGCTCCCAGGCTTTCCTGTTCCCGGGTTGTCAGCTGGCGCACCTGCCCCAAACCCGCTCTCACCCCGTCTAAGACCCCTAGGAAGTCCTGGCCCCGTTACACCCATGGAATTAGAGGCAACGGATGGCTCATATCTCGATAAAGGACGGGAGCCGCATGCGGTTGAAAATGCAAATCGGGATGCAGACTGCTCTCGTGCAATGGCCTCCGGAGAGCGAATGCGGTCGGCACCGGGGTCTTATATGGCTTCTCCGGCCTGCTAGCGTCTCGTGGCATTCGAAGACTAGTCGGCGTTTGGCTGTAATCTATTATGAGATGGCAAAATGCAGTTTGTGGTCAATATCGGTTGTGTCCGTCTTTTTATCCTCTCTTTTTCTTTTTCTTCAGTTCCTTGTCCTAAACCCTTCTTCCTTTTTCGACAATTGGCTAAACACATTGTCCGGGAACTGATATTACAGCGAATGCATTACGGGTCATACAATGTAGATTTATATAACGTACTCATGAAATAGATGATGATTATATATGGCTTCCGTTTCCCAGTGCTTGCCAAGGTTGATTCTTCGCACACGCCCTGCAATACCTGACGTTGACTGCCATTGGTTTGTGGTAGTGTAAGGAATGTCTACGTTCCATGTTGGAGTGTGTTGAACACGAGGGCTGTCTTCATTTCTTCGTGGTCAACGGAGGGGAGAGGATTGATAGAGCATGCAAGGATTAGAATGAACATGCAAACTTAGGAAATGTTCACGGGCCAGCTCATTTGAGTCGAGACTTCATGTGCATCTTGACTCAACTTCATTCTCCAGCCACGATCAACAACCGAGGTACCTGATTAGTAGCCACATAATGCCAAAGGGTTTTTCCTCGGAGACGAGTTCATCGTCCATAATAGGGTTTAAACTTTACACGCACAGTAAAGAAAGCCTATATGAAAATTCCAGCTACGTAGGCTTGCAATAGTTGGCTGGAAAGCTCCCCCGGACTCCTCCTAGTTCCCCAACCCACCAGTCCTGGTCTGTCTTTGTCTTCTTGACGACCTTGATCAAGTCACCTTCGCGAAAGGACAAATCGCCGGACCCTTGCCCGGAGAAGTCGTATAAGGCAACGACGAACTCTTCTACCAAGGTAACTTTCTTGGGCGGAGGGGGAGGCGGCGGCTTTTTCCTGGCCGCGACATTCGCAATCGTGGAAGACGTACGTGCCGTAGCGTGGCCAAAGTAGTCAGCGGCAGCTCTAGGCCCCGGCGAACTAACGGCAGAGGAATCGCTCAGTCCCGTTGCGACAGTGAAATCTGTAGCCACCCCGGACCCAACGACTGTGCTGGTCGGGGCTGGGCTGCGTTGGCGTGGAGGGCCATGATACCCTGAAGGCGAGTGGGGGGTTAGCCTCGGTCGTGGCGGCCCGCCGGCCGGTATAGCTCCAGGTGTGGAACGAGTAACGCCGTTTCTTGTATCTCCCTTCGCTGCGGGTATTGGGGTATTCCTGCTTCGCTCGTCTCCGACCTTCATGGGCTGCAGAATCACGCGACCGCTTCTGATTATTGCAAGGGACTCAATTTCCTTTTGGAAAGGTCGAAATCCCGTTTCCCAGTCAGATATGACTATATCCATCGGTGGTGATGGGGGTTGGAAGTTGTTTTCTAAGCAGTAGTGATGTACGGCCGTGTAGGCCAGACCAAGTAGACGATTCTGTATGGAGATTATGGTGGCCAGGAGAGGAGGTACAATCCTAAACGAGGCTTCTATAACGGGCGGAAGAGACTCCCTGAGATGGGTGTCAACGACGGTAAACTCCTGTGGATGGAAGGTCTTGGGATTAGCCTTGTATCGATTAACATGCTACAGCTCGCACGGGGCCTCGTACCTCTGAAAGACGATCGAGGTCCTCTTCAGCCTTATGCATTAGGGCATCTTCCTTGGCCGACTTTCCGGGCTTGCGCTGCAGCTTCTTGACCCTCTCTTGTTGCTTCTCATAATCTAGCCGTTTGTTTTCCCGCTTCTTGATCGTCCGACGGATCGGTTGTATAGCATCGCGGGCGTCGCTTCCAGGCTTCACAACACCGGCCTCGAATGCTGACAACTCTGCTACCATATCATCTTTGATATCCGCATACGCTTGTCGTAGATTGAATGATCGAATCAGCAGTGGCTCTGGCGTAGGCTCGGCGCGGCGACCGTGGCCATCTGACGCCCCGACGATCGGATCGTAGAGAGTGACATATTCGGATGCTGCCCCCAATTGGGTCATGACCATTCCATGCCAAGCATCTCGGAGAGATCTTGCCTCTTCGACCAACTATTCCAAGATAGGTAGGAGATGAAGGCATTAGCGCATTTCTAAAGCATGAGCCGGCGTGTTCCGCCTCCGAAGCAAGTTAATATGTGATGGGATGTGTACGCGCGTACCTTGGCAAGGAGCTTGTCGACGTCCTCGTAATCCTTGAGCAAAACAGAAACGCGAGCGTTATCGCCAGGGCTCCGATGCATGAACTTTCCAAATGTTCTTGTCATGGAATTCATTGTGATGGAGGCAAGAAGAAGCCACTTAGCTCCGAAGAGAAAGATTTGTTGCAAAACGTGTGTTGAAGTGCTCAACAAGAAACGAAGCAATGCACCCTCTTTTTTTTTTTTTTTTTTTTTTTTTTTTTTTTTTTTTTTTT
>PGIR01000372.1:0-12816 GCA_002812735.1 Scedosporium dehoogii | reverse complement strand
CCTTTTTTTTTTTTTGGCACCCTCGCATTAGCTGCTCATATCGTTTCGCTCTGGCACCGCACCTGGCCTTTCACCTAGCCACTACCAAAATGCAGCTCGTGCTCTCCTCCAAGGTTCTAACGCGCTATGATCCTCTTTCTTTTCCTTGGGACTAGCTGTTTGGCGGCAATCCAAGTTCCATAGCATCCGCCGCAAGAGGCGTCGCCCTCCACAACTACCTCGCCATCGCCCTCAACAACGAACGCTACCCATTCGCCCACGCCGCTTCTGGGCCCCTAGCTGGAAAGGCGGACAGGCGGTGCAGGCCATTCCTTATGCGTTGGCCACTGATGGAACCCGACAGATGGATGGTGCATAAGCCGATCCACGTCGTGCAGCCGTTATTCAGCTTTGAGTTTTGGGACACCGTCTTCCCGGCGTACGGGTGGACCGCGCTAACGGCCCAGTCGGCTTACTTTCCCATGAAGGTGGTAATGCCGCTGCTTGAGAACCACTTAAGTCATTATATGAGTGTCTATGGAAAAATACAAGGTATTGCGAAAGAACTGGGCGAAACTTTGTCCCTGCTGAGAAACAAGGGTTTCCACATAGCTGCCAATTACATCGTCACCCTCCTCGGCGAAAAGGTTCGGTTAGAAGTAGCAATGTCTCGATGGTACTACCACCAAGCGGCTTATGTGTTCCGGGCCCGGAATATACCGAAGACGGTTGTCGAAGCACGGAGCTTCTGTATCGAGGCATGCTTAGCGAGCCAGTTCGAGCAGATGCAGGCCGCGGGCGTGGAAGAACAGGAAATCTTGCAGCGCTTGAACCCGCTACTTGAACAATGGAAGAAAACGGTGGCTACCTATCCTGGCGGCCCAACGCCCGCCGCGCGTAGCGATATAGACAGGGCTACGGGAAATCCTGCTGAGTTCATCCAATCCAGAGGTAGCAGTCCGCACCTGTTCAACCGACTCCTCGTGCGCCTACCCGACCTCCTCAACTTCTTCAACTGGGAGCTGGCTTTTTTCGAGAATATAATCTATGACCTGTATTCCATGAAGGGCGAGGATCTCAAGAAGGTGAAGGACCAGTACTCCATCGCCTGGTACGCCGACCTCGGCAACATGCTGGTCGTGGTGCGCAGCTTCATCGTGCAGCTCGGCATGGCGCAGAAACACCATCCGATCCTCCGCAGGTGGCTGACCAAATTCGTCGAAACTTCCCACCGCGCCTCCTTGCTCAGGCGGTACCTAACGGCCTACCAGAAGAGGCTGAATCCGGTGGAGTGGCGCACTCTGCTGACCACGTTGGGTAGGACAAAGGCCCGTCGCCAGACGCCTTCCAAGAACTGGGTGCGATTCGTCAACACTTCCCTCATGAAGATGGACACGGAGTTGAGGGCGAAGTTCGAAAATGCCGTGAACCTCCTGATCGGGGTGGGGAACGCGCAACATCCGCATTACGGGTTCCAAAAGTTCCAGGATACGGGTCTTCCCCTCCTTGACCCGGCCGTCATCGAGGGGCCCTTCGCGGACTTGGTCAAGATCCTTCGACAGGACGATAACGAAGTCGCAGTTGACGTGGCGATGGACATGATCCATGCCGGGACTCTCAACCCGCTTGATCCCAATTCCGTCGCCGGACAGACCGAGGCGCTTGAAGAAGCAGTCCGCAAGCGAAGAGAAACCGCCGTCAATTTGCAGAACGTCCTGCAGCAGGTACTAGAGATATACAGGCTGCAATTGGCAAACATGCCACTTTATCAAAAGCAAATGACTCTCCAAGAGGATAAGAGACTTCATCACGGTCTGCTGGGCCAACTCGATGAGCTTCAGAAATGGCAACGAGAGAGCCACTTGGTCGACGACCAGGAGACGATTCAAAAAGCGATTAATGAGACGAATAGACTACTAGAACTCCAGTACAATACAATTAACGCACAACAGGAACACCTTGAGAGGCTCCAAAGAGCAGATGAGGCAGCGCTGCCGCCGGAGCAAATAGCAGCCACCCGGAAGCTAATGCTGGACTTGCAAAGAATGTACGAAGAGGCTGCCGCACAGCAAGCGGGAATCGCGCTTCAGAATCAGACCGTTTTACCCTCGTGGGGCCCGCACTTCACTGCCAACGCTTTGGCGAGTCCCAGTCAGGATTTGCAGGATACCAAGTTACAAGAGGCGAAGGAGAGGCTGCTGAAGAAGAGGAAAGACCGAGATAGTGATGGAGATATATCTCTTCTGGATCCGGAAGAGTCCCGGTCTCCTCCGAGGAAGAAGAGGAGAGACCGTGATAGTGATGGTGATATATCTCTTCTGGGTCCGGAAGAGTCCCTGTCTCCTCCGAGGAAGAAGCAGCAGACAAACCTCCACTCGGAAGCTCTCGCGTCGTTAATTCAGAGGCCGCCCTCCCTCCGACGCCCGACCGGCATAGAAAACGATCCTCATCCTTTCGCCACCCATAACCAGCTCGGGGCTCCGTTCGGAGGTCCACCTCGTAGCGACCAACCACTGGAGACGGAGGGAGATACGCCCGAGGACGTGGTCATGTCCATGGTGAATGAGGTTGATAATTATCCGCTGAGAGGCCTGGGCGACACGTACCTCTTGCCGAGCAATGCAAGAGAATCTTTGATAGAAGTGGCAAGGCGCCGTCTGTCGCCAAAGAAGAAGACGAATAGGGGGCGGAGACGCTGAGCCCTACTGATGCAGTTTATCGAGGTAATATTGGGAGGAAAATACGGGATTCGAAGAGGTCAAATTCCCCAATTCCAGAAACGTGGTATTAAAAATAAGGGTAGAATCTCTATGTGGCAGTTTTGAATGTACTTGAAAAAGAATGCTGTATTTCCATCTAGTGTAATGGCAACCTAGCTTGCCTCCGCAGGAGGGAAGAATTGACTGTTTCTTTCATTAGCAAGAACCATCTCGGGATCTGTTGGCAGTAGGGGATAACTCACGGTACGGCCTTCTTATAGGCGGCCACATCCTTCATCTCAAACGTGACAAAGATGACACGGCGCAGACTGTCCCCATCTTTCCCCTCGAGGAACTCTCTCGTCGTCTCGCAGGCAACCCGCGCAGCATCCAGACTAGGATACCCATAAACGCCCGTACTAATGGCACTGAACGCTACACTTCGACAATCATTCTCCACCGCAAGCTCCAAGCTTCTCCTGTAGCAACCCCTCAAAGCGGCTTCTGCTCGCTCTTGCCCCAGCCGCCTATACACGGGGCCGACGGCATGAATCACCCTGTCGGCAGGCAGCTCATAACCCTTCGTAATCTTGGCCGATCCGGTGTCGCATCCATCAAGCGTATAGCACTCGTTGACCAACTCGGGCCCCGCTGCGCGGTGGATGGCCCCGTCCACGCCGCCGCCGCCCAGGAGGCTTTCGTTGGCGGCGTTGACGATGGCTCCGACGTGCAGGCGGGTGATGTCGCCGCGGTAGACACTGACGCGATCGTTGAAGTTGGAGGATGCGGGGCGGAGGGGGTTTGCGACAGGGGTGAGATCGCCTTTTTGGTAGAGTTGGGTGAGGGTGGGGATTTCGTTGAGGGCGACGGCGGGCATGGTGGATAGAAGTCTTCTGGGGAGCATGAAATAAGGGTTGAGTACGAAGTAGATGAAGTTGATTGATGAAGGAGGGAGTTGAGATTGAAGAGAAAGAAGAAAAGAGAAAATAAGGTTACGTCACCGCTCCGTTCGCCTCGTTCACGGAGTTGACAGCGCTAACCTATCGCAACCTACAGTGGGTCTTGTAGCCCTAAACGCGAAAATTGGGGCACTGACGCGACCAAAGTAACAAGATCGTCGGGGCCTGGCCAAAAACGCCATGGCGGTTTCAGGGCCCAGGCCTCCCCTGCAGTCGAGACCACCAGCCCAACTGGCGCACGTGTGTAGCAAAGCCTGGTCCACTTCCTTTGGCGTGTTTCTGGGCTACTCTGTTTGGTGCCGATCAGCCATTGGTGAGTAACGATAACAGCGAATTGACTGATGCGAAGGTATTCTTCAACCATTTTATTCGTGTATTGACACTGCCTTTACAAGCAGTCATCGAGGAGTCGTACCGCTGTGGCGCAGCAATATTTTTACCAGCATTCTAATATAAGGGTGCTGATGCCCTTATCCCCTTCAAGGCAACTGACGGAATTGGTGCTATCTTGGTTCAGGTGAAGAATCGCCAGGATGACAAGCTAACATCGAAACTGAAGGAAACCTTGAAGGGCAGTATTAAAGAGGGTATCGAGGGCCTGCCAATCGAGTAGGAGCTTCCCGGTGGTTATGTGGGTATGGGTATTTGCCTTAGGCGTAAAGAAGGCTCGATAAAGTACGAAGTGTTGATAGCGTGACCTACTATTTGAAACAAAAGGTTGTCCTTCCTAATGGTGTATGTACTTGGGCTGGATGTTTATGAGTGGAATCGACAATGGCCTACAGCTGAAGGCATTTCTACTCTGCTCAGCCGAATTTTGAAATCCTGGCCACATCTGTATCCCGCAGGACTCCTGGATGACCCGTATCTAAAGCGGCTGGTGTACCCATTCTCCCGTCACGACTAGGATCTAGGCTAGCAGCGAATACCCCCGAGAATAATACTTATTAATTACTAGTTCCAACTCGAAGGAATATTCGAATCAACTTACCTTAGGTGAAGTCACGTCTTGTTTCTATAACTAACTGCCTATAATTTGCAAGTGTCTTTGTCGGTTTATCCTTTTTAATACTCTACACTCTAAAACGATTATTCAATGTAAGGAAGGTCAGAAGAAGATGGAGAAAGTGTGGGAATTGGGCCGGGGTGGTCTTGATATCAAGCGGCCCTCTTAATGAAAGGAGTATTCTAGTAGACTTAGTTTGGGCAAGACTGTAAGTCGCCAAGCAGCCCAAGGCTAGGTGATGCGGGATAGCAAAGTGTGTTTTACTATTAAGAGCTGGATGGGTTAAGGAGGCTAAAGGCAGCAAAAGGAGCCCTCAAGAAAGGTAAAGGTGTTGGGGGAATGGTAAGTAACTCTCTAGTTGATGACCTGCTATTATTATGGCTAGATTTCAGCTCTTGTCCTCAGGCTCAGGCAGAGCGGATAAACGACGAAATGTCAACCCATCTGAGTTGTCGGTGAGCCCACAAGCCCGCCCATTGCGATGTCTGGGACGGAACTGCCTGCATACCTGCATACCTGTATGCCTGCACCCCCGAATTCAGATCTCGATGAGGGTCGCGGAGCCTACATACCTACCTACCTGGCGGTCGGCCGATTCAACAAGAAGCGGAACGGAAGATTGAGCGAGACAAAGGCGTATTTATCCGGGGCGGGTCCGGCCCGGACCAGGGCCAGAGGAGAGCCAACTTGGGAGCGAGAGAATATTGTGTGAGTGTGTGGTATGGGTGGCGAGCGGAGAACTATTATCCTGGAAGTGGCCCCATATTTCCACAGGCTCCAATCTTGTTCCAACGTCTGGCAGACTAAACCATTGGTAACCCCATGTTTCATGATGGCAGCTGTGCTTGCCTGTGTCTTCCGTCGTGTCCTGCCAAACTTCGTGATGTTTGCGAGTGGGAGGGAAAGGCGGGTGGTGCCTACCCCAAGTCAAAGCGGGTGACCCCAGGAAAACCGGCCAATCCGAAACACGTCAAGGTGCACCTTCCCTCTTTCCCCCATCACCAACTTGTACACGAAAACCCCATCTGAATTAATTGTTGGCAACTTGCATCGACGTCGTCATCAGCATCGGCGCTGCACACCTTGCGTCCATTGGATGGATTACTTATTCTTCAATTATGATTTCGCCCAGAGTCTTGTCTGTGATGCCTCTGCTGATTGGGAGATGCTTGTTGATGACAGTGTCCCCGGACTAGGAGGGCCTGTTCACCAAGATCTGTGACACGGCTCGCACAGCCGCCATGGAGGCGTCAGTTTCATACCCTTGTCCTCAGTCTCACACTGCCGTTGAGGTCTGTCGTCCCGTTTCGTCCCTACGCTAGCCTATTCTCCCATTCTCCCATTCTCCCAGTCTACGAAGTACAGAGCACAACAGATGCTGACCTGCTAGATGAAGAAGGTCTCCATCATACCATGAGCTTTGGCTTGCATCTTCACATAAGGCTCCTGGGATTCGGCTGCCTCCGTCAGCTTCTTAACGACACGAAATGATGTAGCTTTCCTCCTATAGCCTTTTGCCGCACGCCGGCACTGGTGCCGGTGCGCCGCAACTTCCCCCATCTACCAGTAACTGCTATTGCTCTGAAACATCTCCCATCTCAACCCCGTTTTGTTTCCTTGTCTCGAGTTCAGATGCTCGCTATGGGATGTTTTTCTAGTTGCACGCAGGTGGGCGGGAGTCGGTGCATGTAACCCACCGGTCTCGTCGAAGCCGCACGATGCCACTTACACCACAGTTCGCAGGGACAGTCACTCTCCTGGGACCCCTGAGTCTGGATGTGGAGCAGTCACGGACAGCTCGAGCAACATCCATTGTCGACCGCCATCCCAGCCCAGAGCAAGTCTCACCATACTTCGTACTGATATCCGAAAATATTAATGCCGATCCCTCACCGGGCCCTTCCCGGCGACACTTTCATCCCCAGATTGCTCTTAAGAACTATATGCCCTGCCCTTGATCCCTGCCCGTCCATGATTACCATTATCATTGTCAATCATTCATGGCCTGGTTCTTCTCTCTGAGTCCGTCTTATGTGCTTATCCACACACACACACACGTGGCGTAGTATCAACCCGCTGCCCGCTGCCCGTTGCCCATTCTCCCCTTCGCCCCCTCCACTGTCAATCACGCCAAGACAGCTTAAACCACCTCCAGTCAATGCCGCACCATAAAAGATTGATCTGCTCAACATCCATCTAGCGAGGCCACACCAAGGACGATCTACTTCTCAACAGCGTATCCGACGCGCAGTGCGTCTTGTACAGCTCCGTCTTCTATACCTTGTTCGGTTCATTCGTCTCACATTTCCCCCACATCATTTCCTGGTTGGCGTTCGTCCTGGGGGGTAAGGTAGCATATTATCGAATAGCCTTACTATACCGAAGGGGTTTCTCGCCTTTTCAAGAGTCTACGCACTCTTTTCTCACCACAAGACGACTCGAATTGACCCGAAATCTTAACTGAAAGAGGGTCCTGTGAGCAGTTGCGCCCTCAGAGTCGAGACAAGAGCGAACCTCATTGCTTTGAGCTCCTCACTTATATCCGAGCGAGTGGGGTTGGCTTTGCAGCGACGACCCTTCTCTCACCGTTTTCTGCCCTTCGAGGAAAAAGCGACTGACCGACCGACTATGGTTTTCGAGTACTCCAAGGTTCACATGCTGCGGTAGTGGTCTGTGTCGGGCATCAACAGGCCAACAATCGAATCAAGCTCTATTGGAGCTTCATTCTCACAAATCGCGTACCCTCCCCTCGATCTCAACCTTGGGGAATCTTGGAAGCCATGTCTTCAGTTTCCGCTTTAGACGGCAGGAGCTTAAGCAATCCTCGCACCCGTAGGAAACGTAGCCTATCCGACTACCATAGATACATGCACGAGCTGAACCAGAGCACGCCGCCCTCATCATCCTCGAGCAACTCCGTCCCCCCCAAATCCAGTCCCTCCGCATCTTCAGCAGCCTCCGAACGCCCCTACCACCGATCCAATGCTTCTTTTAGTGTCCCTCGCCGATCTCCTCGCCATACGCACTCGCCAAATAACCCGAGCTCCGCCTCGAACATTTCCGATGCGAGCACCTTGATATTACAGCCCGATACGCCACCCTCACCTTCACGGAATTGGCCCGACATCTCTATCCACCGGGAGCAGCAACGGCAGATGGAAGCCATTGAAAGGCCAAAAGAAGACCAAACGTCAACCACAGTCTCCGCAAACTACCTTCCGAGCGATCGATCTTCCGGTGCCGAAAAACTGGAGGATGGCCTGGGGAATATTAATCTGCCTTGGAGGCCGCGGTATCTCAAAAGGCGGGTAATGGCAAACTTCGCACTGGTTTTCGCCGCCCTCATTGCCCTTGCGCAAGGGATTTTGAATTATTCCAATAACCACGGTGGATTGGGTTATCCTCAAAAGTATACTCATTATCTTTGGCAGTATGGAGGCACTGCCGTCATCATTCTTGTTCTCGTCACCTGGAATCGCGTCGACTACCAAGCGAGATCAACAGCACCCTGGTTCCGGTTGTCCAAGGGTCAAACCCGCGCCGAACAAAGTCTCTTGCTGGACTACGTGTCAGATTTCCAATTCGTTGCGATTGTTAGGGCGTTAGCTAACCGCGACTTCCTTGTCGCAATCGCCACCTCCATTGTCGTGCTGCTCTGGGCACTCATCCTTCTTGCAACATCGATCATCTCTCCCGCCTTTATCGGCATCGCAAAACCGAACACGCCCATTACCCTCCGGACCGCATTCACCGATTCGAACGCGGGGCTCCAAGCCATCGGCCCGGCCCCTTTCTTGTCTATGGTCGGCGTGGCTTTGACTGATCTTAGCTTCCCGGATTGCATTTCGAACAGTGTTGCCTACCAATCTTTTACTGCTGACCTCCTCCCCACATCTGCGCAACTTGATGTGGTCGTTGATGGATTCACAAGTGCTCTAGATTGTGATTCCGCGAGTATCGCCCTTAGCAGTCTTCGATATATTGCCTCGGCCTCTCAAACAACTGTTAGTCTCACAGTATCTACTGCTACATGCTCTATCGAGCTTGAGGTCATGACGTCTGCTCTTATAAGTGAACTGCAAGGTCACAATACGACTTACATTCTATCCTTCCAAACCGGGTCATGTGGCGGGTCAAGCGCCCCCGAAGATCAAAGGATTGCCGTCATCTTCCCAGAAGTTGACCTTGATCCGAACTCGCTCACCGATTTACCGCCTACCGATGATACCACCTTTCAAGAATCGATCTCGAGATCAACGCAGCTACTATGCAAGCCGAGATATAGTATAACGTCGGTCAGTGTCGTCAAGAGAGGAGAGGAGCTGGAGACTATTGGGGAGATGAGAGGAGCGACGACCCGGCAGCTGGCGAATGTCAACGCAGCCGATCTGATTGCTGCCCATACGAGAAGCTACCAATCGATCGATCAGCAGCGTGGAGGAGGAACTAGTGGTCCTTATACCAATCCTGCGGAATTCGTCAATAGCGACGTCTTTATCGACGCTGACCTGCCTATGCTTGGAGCCTTGAATTTCAAGGCTCGAAGATCGGGATCCCGACCTAGTCTTGGCAACCTCGAAGACTCCAGCTTTCTAGCTAAGATGGTTGACGAATATTTCCAGCAGTACATGGTGTTCATCGCTCGTGAGGGCCTCATGGAAGATGTATCACTGCCATCAACAGGAGTTGCCACGGTAGTCAGCGACCGTCTTGTCGTCCGGTCTGGACCCATTCACATCGTGACAGGAGTTCTCGGATTGTGTCTCATTCTCTCCATAACAGCGATATTTTTCGTTCCAAAGAAGGGATTCCTCCCGCGCGCCCCGGGTAGCATCCTCAGCCGGGCCACGCTGCTAGCCCATAGCAAGTCTCTACTTCAGGCGCTTCGAGGCGCCGGCGCAGCTGATAGGAAGACCCTGAGAGACCGCCTCAAAGGATCGGAATACTCGATAGGCGTTGAATCATACGAGCGAACTGCCCATAACGGTCTTGGTTATTTTAAAATTTACGGCGGAAACCCGGCCGAGCAAGGGAGCTTGGCCGAGTCAGGGAAGGGAGTGCACTACCAACCCCTTGCGCTGAGTCTTGTTGCGAGGGTGATGGGCGTCTTGGTTCTGGCGGGGATGGTTGCCGGATTGGAAGTGCTGCTCAGGGAATCAACGGCGGCTAACGGCTTCATCGACATTCGTGATGATGGCTGGTACCACTTGCTCTGGACCGCATCTGGGCCTGCACTCTTGCTTGGTCTTGTCGCCGTTTACTTTGCTGCTGTCGATACCTCTGTTAGAGGGTTGGTTCCGTACGCCTCACTAAAACGGGGGTGTGTTTTTCACCGGTCTATCGCGGTGGACTTTCTCGACAAGTCGCTACCGCGCGTCCTCCATAGTTCGTTCATCGCGAGAAATTTCACCGTTATGGTCTCTGCCCTGGCCGTTTCTCTCGCCGCAACTCTCGCCATCTTCTCCGGCTCTCTATTCTCCGCCGTGTCCGTCCCCCTATCAGCCGATCTGTCTATCCCGACGGTAGATTTCTTTGCCACCACAGCCACTGACCCATCGGTCAAGGCCCTCCCAGCGAACTCCGCCACGGACGCTCTCACAGCGTCCCTCATACTAGGTGCTAATTTTTCGTTCCCCCCGTTTACTTTTGAAGACCTCATCTTCCAGACTCTAGGCCTCGAAGCCCCTCCCGAGGAGGTGTCACCCCTCGATCAGGAGACGGAGGATGCGAACGACCCAGAAGAACTCGTTGTTTCGGTCAACATCCCCGCTCTTCGTCCAAAGATGACCTGCCGTCTCTTTTCTTCGGCAGACATCGTGGCGAATTTGACACTGGATAACTATGAGATTAGGGGGAACCGAAACCCGCTACGCATCGACGTCCCCGGGGAACAATGCTTCAGTAGCGGTGGTGATTTAGAAACGAGCAACGCAATCATCTCGACTCTCCCAGGAAATGGCACTACCAGTCCCTCCTCGACCGAGCCGCTCCAGTTTGGGCTTTCTCTCGCGGCGCGGGGAACCTCTCAGTGCTCGGACTGGCTCTACATCTGGGGCACGCTCGCCAACGCTGGCACGAACGACACGTCCGTTTCCAACATCGGCGTCTTCGCCTGTAACGAGACTGTCGAAGTTGTCAACGCAGCCGTCAATTTCCACGGCCGCGACTTTGAAATTCGCCTTGAGGACCCTCCTACGGTTGATGAATCTTCTGCTGCTAACCTGGGCGGCGAAGATTCTACTTCTATGGAACTGGGGCCTCTCGCGTATGACTCCCTGGTCAAAGTCTCGGGCGCCGACCTCCTCGACCCGTTCTTCAGCCTTCTCGTCAACTCGCGTTACGCCGTGCCCCTGGCATCCCTATCATCCGCCGACGAAGCTACGATGCAAGCCGTCGCCAACGGCATACTCAAACACCACGGCATCTTCCGCGCGCAATCCCTCAACTCAAACCATCGCGTCTCTTCCACCACCACTACCATGTCCATCACAAGCGACACCACCACGCAATCGAACCTCACAAACGCAATGAACTCCCCGTCCACGATCCCCGCCTCCGTCCGCTCATCAACCGCCCTCTCCGGCCTCCGACGCCTCGAACAAGACGCCCTAACAACACGCATCCTCCAAGCCCTCCTATCCACCATCCTCCTCCTCTCCATCGTCTCGTGGATCCTATCCCCCTCATTTAAATTACCCGCCCGTCGCCCCCCGCACGCCATCGCCTCCGTCGCATCCCTGCTCGCCGATGGGAACATCTTTGGGTTCTTGCCCCGGGGCGCGGAGTGGATGACCGAAGCGGAAATCCAACCTTCTTTCATGGATGGGAGCAGGACCATGTCTTTTAAGATGGGCTGGGAGGCCGTCCGGCGGAGGAGGAGGAGGGATCGTCCCGTGACGGGCGGTGGCGAGCAGGAGGAGGCGTATGCTATAAGGGTGTTGAGGACGGGTGGGTGGGGAGGTGGAGAGGAGGCGGGGATGGGGATTTTGGCGAGGGTTGCGATGGGGCATCGGGGGTTTGTTAAAGGTTGGAGGGAGTGAATTTCTCTCTCTCTGTCTCCACCCCTCCCTTTCTTCCTCCCCCTCTCTCTTCCTCTCTTCCTCTCTTTCTCCCTATGCCGCTATTGTTATTACCATCTTTCTTTTTATTTATGTTTACCTTGGGTATGAGTGGAGACGGAGTTATGGAGTTGTGCGTTGGGTACGATACCAAAAAGCCGGGAGCGAGTGCTTATCTGTTTCATCTCTCTCTCTCTCCTTACTTCTTTTCATTTCATACATGGCTTATCCAAGTAAATCGGAACAGGCGTTCTATATGTTTCTTTTCTCTGGTATTTTAGAACCCAGGATGCTGATTCGGGGGGGGGGGGGGAAGACTGCATGGATGTAGACTAGATGGAATCAAGATCATGGAATATCACACTTCAAATGAAAAGAATGGTGTCTTCGACTTCACTCAGTGTTTCGTTAACCAGGCGAATGGCTATTTCTAATTCAATTTCGTCTATTGGCGTTGAAAAAAGCATGTCATATGGACGTCGAGGCTGGAGGGTTCCCGTCTATGACTGGGACACACTGATGATGCACTCGTTGAAGACGCTGAACACGGATCGCTCGATGGGCGGCAGAGGAGTAGAACATACAAAGCCATCCTTTGGAACGCACCTTCCTCCAGAGCGGTTGGCGATTTTGTTGGCCTATGTGCTATATACGAGAATTCGGCTCCGGATTCTCAACGACTCATGGAAGCTCAAGTGGTCGAGCGGTGACGCACTGCTTATAAACTACTTCCGCAAGGCGCCGGCGTGGAACCCGGTCTGGTCAAACCGTGAGGGCGTGGAGGAAATGTGGGAAACGGGAAAGGGAAATTTGGGAATTGGAGAGGGAGAAGTGGGTATTCTTTTTTTGGTTAGATTTATCTAAATTATACTAGAGATTTCTCTTCCTGCTTTTCGGTCGGGAATTCTCTCTCAGAGCTCTGCTGGGGTTGTATATCCCGAGGCGCGAGGTTGGAGTTGAGGCGGGCAGCGATGTGTAGAGACGTCGTTGGTTCGAAACTGGTACGGGACTTTGGCACTTCTTTTTTTTTCTCTTCATTGCCTCCCGTGTTGAGGAAGTGTTCACTACGCATTCGTATAATATTCAACCGCTCATTTCCAAATAATCCGACGAAA
>PGIR01000371.1:0-13233 GCA_002812735.1 Scedosporium dehoogii | reverse complement strand
AAGGGGAAAAGAAAAAAAAAAAAAAAAAAAAAAAAAAAAGAAAGGCTCAACGTACCCAATCGATCTCATCTCGGTCATCCGACTCAAGCACCACTGAAGTAACAATACCGACACCAGGCGCAGCCTTGACCGTAACGTCAACCTTGCCGAAGAACAGGTACCTGTTCGACTTGATCAGCGGCGCCTGGTCCTTGTTGCTAATGGTGAGGACGGCGCCGTGGTCGTCGATGGACAGCGGCGAGTTGTCCCCCACGATTCCCTTCTCGGGCGTCCAGAAGTCTAGGAAGGTCTTGTCCGTCTTCCAGCCGTCTCCGCCAGCGACGGTGGAGAAGTCGAAGCTGGTGACCTTCCTGCAGTTTCCGAAGGCGGGATCCGGATTGCATTCTGTTATGAGTTGTCAGTGGGAATGTTTTTCGCAAATGTTGGCAGGGGGCACAAGGGAGGAAGGGAGGGGGGATGGATGAACGCACTATCTCCCTTTGTGGGATCGCAGTCCGAAAAAGTCTGGGCTGCTACGAGCGCGGAGCTCGAAAGTGCCGCGAAGGCATAAGCCAAGCTTGTAGAACGCATAGCTTCGTTCTTTCTAAGCGATCGTCAAAGTAAACGATTGTGTGAGATGTGTGTGGGTGGCAAACCACGAGGAAGTTCGCGGTGTCGAAGAGCGGCTATTAAATAACAGCTGCTCCGAGAGTTTGCTGTTTATACAAAAGCGAGAGTATGGGGCGATATGAGGATATATGCCCCGAATGTATGGGTGGATAATAATACAAACACACAACGAGTGTAGGTAGATACAATACAGAAGTCTTCAAAGCTCTCCCAGATACCCTTGGGTGAGGGGATGGAAGGCTGTCTTATACTTCGAGACAAACAGGTCCCTCAACAGACAACTCGTGTTCAGGCAGCCCTCTTTGTGGATCAAATCCCTTTATTGCTCCGCTTCTCAGGAAGTCAGCATGACCATTACCGTACCTTACCTGACGTGACGTTGTGTGGTTGCGTCGACCAACGCCAAAGCGGCGAATGGGAAGAGGGGATGCGGTTCGGCGGAGAAGCCCGGTCTCAGTTTGAGAGCGCTAAAGCGGACAAAAGAAAGAAAAAAAAAAACAAGAGGGTGGGTTTTTTTGCTCCTCGCAACGGGGTCTCTGATCTGACACGGGCAACCCTGCCGAGGATGTTGCATACGAACTGACTGACTGACCTGACTGAACGGTAAAAGCCTAGTGAGACGGTGGCAGTGGAGCCTACCTCGTTTACTGAGGTACCAGGAAAATGGTGGCGGAGCACTTTTTCATGGAAAGGAGGTGAAAAGCCCACCAACAGCTTCCATTTTCCACGGGCATATTGCTTCGTTTAAACTCTATTGACTCATATTTCCCCCCTTGGCAATTTCTGGCCCGACTGAGCTTGGTCAAACACAGAAGGGGTCTTAACCTCCCATTCCTACCTTTGTCCTCCTTGTGAGGGGCTGAGAAGGGACTTTGCGTTGTTTCTGCTGCAGGGCAGATTACGAAGTAGCAGGATTTCGTATGGGAGGGGGTAGCATTCCGTTTCCGTCAATTGAATGATTGTTTCCTGGGAGACGATGAGATGGGGCGGATCGGACAATGGACCGAGATACGGAGGGGGTGGCTTTTTCCCAAATTGAGAATAGCGGGGGACATTTGATAAGAACCAGGATTGATGCCAAGCACAGTCTGTCAAGGATTGAAAAGGCGAGGATCGGCATTGACGCGGGGTGGCGGTCTTTGGGTCGGTCCAAGAATAGAATTTCGGATTAGGCTTCAAGAGGAATAATCCATTCTTATGCGAGCCTTCGATATTCTCCTGGGCTGTCACTCCCACTGGGCCTCACGGACAGCAACAAAATTGATGTTCGTTTGCGACAATCGTCTCGTGTCGCCGTGGAAAATACCATAGAGATTTCGCCGTATGACGCATCGTGAGCTTTGGTGGGGATACGGGGGCATCGCCTCTCTCTCTCTCTTCGTTTCTCGTTCCTTTCCGTTTCCCCCTCAGGTGAGCGCAACGTTGGTTGTTTCGACCAGGCTGCGCCGGGGTGAGTCTTGACGCATATTGTAGAGGGCACATTTTGCCGGAGCAAGTGTGTGGCACAGACATTCCCCGGTTCACGTTGGCGGAAGGCTGCCCGGGTCTTAATTTCATATTAGATCACAATGCGCAGTGAGCCTGGCGAAATTAGGAAAAAATAAACTTTCCGCACAGGGCGATGTGAGATCCAGGAAAATCCGGCAAATGCTTCCAAGCGCCAAGGTTAGGCAGCCTGACTCGCGACGAAAGCCAGGTCCACGGTCTGTACTTGCTTGTAGTTGCAGAGATATCTTTCAACCAGCAGCTGTTGGTCAAGGTGAGCACTAGTGCCCCGGCCTGGCCTGCCCCTGTTCTTGGAGCTGAGAAAGCTGTGAAATTGATAGACAAATGGCAGTCCCGATGCTTCAACGAATTGAGTTTGGGGGGGTGCCCGCGCCTCATGGTTCGAACGTGGCGTCCTGAGCGAGAACCAGTCCAGGATGACGCTGTTGGTCAGGTCTGGCCAGACTCTTGCAGAGCACAGAACCGGTCCGCATCGGAATCGACAGGAGATGCACTGCACCAAGAGGCGCTACTGGTGCGTTAGTGGGGAATATGTCAAACAGCTCGCCCAGTCGGCAATGAGCTTCGACGCCGAATTGCCCTGCTGGGCTTTCCGCCAACGTTCTTACACCCCCACCATCGAGAATATTGGACATCAGGCTTTCCCAAATGGATTGACTGTATAGTGTTGTTGTGATCGATCTCAATATTTGCCAAATTCCGCCCTACTCTACGTGTGCAAACCGCAGCAGCCCTGCATGACTGTTGGCCGTTTCGCATGCGAGGCCGCCGATATTGAAATCCTTAAAACCCCGAGTCATAAAGTGTCAGCATACTCGATTCGTGAGGCCTTCGCGGACAGTGTAACGTTGTTTGTGAGACGTGGCTGTGTCCAGAGAAGTCGGATGGGAAACGGCAGAATCGTGGTCCAACCACGCTGTCAGACCTTTGTGCCATCGCCGTCAATTCATTCCTCGTGATTTGAAGGCATTGTTTGCAGAGTCGTATTATGGCAGATGCCCAGACTCGGCTAATTACCCCAAGAATGCCTTTCTTCGGCTCCATCGCCCAAGTGATCTGGGTCACTGGCTCAAAAAAACCCCGGACCCTGGCCCGGCCGTTTTCTCGTGTTTCCAAGACGAACGATCGTGTGATGACATCAGCCTATCCCGCAGCCACCATCTGCCAATCTGGTGGCTCGTATCACCCTGCAGACCAGATCTTGGCCTGCTCGATGTGGATCCACGATCCAGCAACAGCAGGTGGATGTGGACATGGGTGGTTCGCCGAATCCTTTCCATGGAATTCGGCACAGAGGAGATCCTCGAGTTGGATCGCTCATCGTATTCCCACTCTCAGTCCAAGAACCCGACACGATCTTCCATGTCAGGTTGATCGTTCCTAGACGGAGAGTCCGTACTCCGTATTTCTGGGTAGGGGAAATTTCAACATTTTTGTGGGTTCTGAAAAAGGTTCTAAAAACAGATCATCTCCACCTCAACATTCCCGGAATTGGAAATCGCGTCCCTGGACGAGGACGTCATCATGGGAACATGCCCCTGTGGATCCCCTGTGGATCCCTACGGACACGAGAGAAGCTACGACCGACGCAGCCCTGAGAGTTTTTTCTCCGAAGCAGAAGGCGCTTCTCAGACCGTTGAGATGCACAGGAAATTCTGACTTCATCGGGCTTCAATTTCTAGCCGCATTGATTGGTGGAGTGCGCTTCGACGCTGGATCATGTCTCCGATTGATGTCCCCCAAGCTTCCACCTTTAACCTTTTCCATGGCCCTATCAAGAGAGGTCTACGTATGCCATTATACCCCTTTGAGACAAGGCCCTCTTCTCTATTCTTCGGTGACACGCCAACAGACAAGACTTGTTTCTCCCTCTTATCTATCTTGTTCATTGCTCTCCCAGAACGAACGACCCTTCGAACGGCGCTATGATACTAGAGGTGAAATCCTCGCCTAGCGGACTGTGTTGCACTTGTACCCGTGCCAACCAGCCGGGTCTGGGGCAGATGCACGAGGTTTTATCGTCGCTTCCCGTGCCCTGCGTAAAAGACTCAGCGTACGAAGTAAAGAGCACATTTGATCAGAGAGATGTCTCAAATTGAGGCTCTGTGCGTTGGATGGGCATTGGTGACAAGGGGGAGGTGTACAATTGTATCCCCGGTTTCCTCTACGGAGTACTTCTCATCCTTTTGTCTGTCTGTGAGGTGGGTAGTGCGAGTGAGAAACCCGCGGATGCGGGAGTGGCGGATACGCTCTGGATTCTGCACCCCATTGGCCCAGTTGGAGTTGAATGAGACGGTGTTAGCTGACGTGGATGAGCCTTTTCGGAGCCGAGAAGCCGAGTCTTTGGCAGGCAGCACCCGAAAATCCTCACCCGCCAAACCGGCAGTCTCGAGGCGCAAAACACGCTATCGTCCCCCGGCAGCCATCATTTACACTAGTTTCAATGCTACGTCCGCTACCCCGAGAAGAGGAGCCTGTGCTAGTGAGCTAGCCGTTCCTACGAGATCACAGCCTGGAAGACGACTGTCCCCAACCACGTCTTTATCAATGTCCTTTTCAATCTCGGCACTCTGTGATTTAAAGCGATTGGGGGGCATCAAACCAACCCCCCGACCTAAGGCCGGCACTGGCTGGCACCAATGGGCTCGGTGGTGAGTTAGAAAAGGGAAAACCGGAAAGCTTGCTTTGGAGATAAGTGTCTCTTAGTCTCGAGAAGATCGTGAGTCGAGGATAACGTCGGCTTCGGAGGTCTGGTTTCATTCGCTCCCTTCCTCCCAGCTCTAGGACGCTGAAGCCCCGGGCCCTGCATTACTTCGCTCCTCTCTTACTGCTGGCACAGGCAGCCTGGTCTAGTTCTACCCTACCCCTCTCCCAGAACTGCGGCTGAGGCGAACTCTTCGCCTTTTGCAACTAGAGCCGTCTCCAACGAGGCGGGGCGTCCAACTCCTTCCTGTCTCTAGTGACTAGTGGCGTCGATCTTTCCGAATTGTCCATCCCGGGGGCTGTGAATGGACCGCAAAGCGGTTTGGATCCGTGACGACGCGTCGTATAATCGACTGACTAGCCACCGCTAGCAGTACTATGATATTCCCCGATCTTCTGCCCAGCTATGCCACCCAGGCCTTCCTGAATCAGAACCCCCGCAGCTTCTGCTTCGCCAACTTTGACATCTGGCTATCGCGGTTTTGTGCAAATCTCTATCACTTGCTCCTGCTATCCACCTAAGCCTTGACGAAAACATCCACCTCCGCCAGCACGAAGACGCTGTAGACACTATAAGCAACAGGAGGCATGAAGCCGTTTCTTCTATCGCCTCGCTGGTGTAGATAAGACCAGGTTGCATTAACCTCGATATCTTTGTCAGGGACTACTGACCAAAGCTCTCTTACGTTTCGACCTCTCCGCCAGGCATTTTTCGACCCGAGGACGCAAATGAGTTCGTGGCTATAACTATAGGCTCCGCAGCAGGACGCATCGCGAGAGTATTCTCGACGTCGTTGGTCGTGGGGACTTGTACTAGGTCACTTATATCGCGTTTAATCTTGGTCTGCCCAGCTGAGAGGACGAATTTGGAGAAGCTAGACGGGAGGATGCTCGTATCTAAGAAATCAATGACAGCAACATTGCCGCTTTCACGAATTGTAAAGTTCTCAAGCCACACGTCCGAATAGCAGTAGACAAGAGGCCCGCGCGATAGATCCCGGATCTTGCTTGGTCGCTCCGTGGTCGTGAGAAACCGAGTAGAAGATAAAAATGAATTAGTTCTATCTACAGGGAATTCCATCTAAATGTGTATCTAGTTTCTTACCACATTCTATACATTCCCATACTGCCATTGCTATTTCAGAACTCCATCTCATCCCTATCCACCCTAGATCTCGCCCAGCCGCGACCAATGGTGGAAGGATTCGACATTCCCTTTTCGATGACCAGGAGGCTCCACGCCACTACTAGAATGTTGGACAGCTAGAGGACCACCCCAATCCGCTCTAGCAGGATCTTCAATATTGCTCGGCCATTCGTGTGCTGCTTCACCTGTAATATATTCCATAACGATATACCATTCACGACGTTCGCGCCGGGCTCCTCGAAATTCTAAATCGCAAGCATAAAATGTCCCCGACGCCTTAACTGGCGATGAAAGCCGTCGTAGCTCTTCGTATGCCATGACTTGCGCGGGCACCTCATCCCAGATGATTGCAGGGCGGTACTTGATCTAGAATACAGGTTCTTCTGATGGATATACAAGACCCATGTTGTAGTGTCTTGGGCGTTTCCTAGTGCAAAGCGCAACGAGCCCGCTGGCCGTAGGAACTTGGATACCCGGGGGGCAGGGAGCACGATAGTCATTGAGGATATTGGGCGATGTAGTAGGCATGTTTTGGATGTATGTGGAAGCGAAAGTAAGCCGTCGTAGTTCGAGAATGGGATGGCATGTCGGGCCGTGGGGTGGGAGAGGGATAAGTAACAAGGACTGTCGTTTCCACTACATATTGTCCTGGGGTTGGTTGTGATGTGGAGTATTGTGAACAGAGGGCAGTTGCATCTTGGGTTAAAAGGTATGAAAGGGCGATTCACTACATTGTAACAACATGAATTGCAGTCAGTAGGATGAGGTTGGAGATGGGTGTTATGGTGACTTTACCCCTTTGTGCGTGTGCATGATATGATGTAGTGTGTTCTCTATTTTGTATCTCTTGAAATGATACATGATTCTGGGTGCAAGTCTATCCAAGCTGGCGCCGATGGCAGGGCAGGCGGCAGGCGGCAGGCGGTAGGCCCACCCAAGTTTCCGGACGGAGCCTGGAGGACGGCGATCTGGGATTTGGAACGAGGTTTGAAAAGGTTTCTCTCTTTCATCAACGAATCTTCCCTTTGGACCGATTACAGTCTAAGCCTTGCTTTCCACAACATCCACAACATCAGGCCCTTGGGTTTTAGTACAAAAGTGAATTTAGGAACCAGATGCGGAGCAATACCTAGCAGCAAGGCAGAGCCAGGCAATGCGGCGTTCTGGTACGGGTCGGGGTGTCCTAGGAAAATGAATGCTCGATTGGGTTCTCCCCCACCCCCGTTCCGGCCCCGAAGCCTCCTGGATGCGGCGTTTTCCTAATCCCCGGGATCCGGGATTGGATTTTCAAAAAAATCCCGAGAAGAAGACGGTCTTTGATGCTTTTCCCCAGGCCCTTTCCACTCCCGTCAACCTAGACTGTGTCCAAAGCTTGCATTATCCCTTCTTGATCTCAAGGCCCACGGGGTCTCTGCGAAGAAGGGGACTTGCTCGTCCCAGCCTTGGTGCTTGCATTTCTTCGTTCCACTTCGATGTCCTCTGCGCAGAAGCGGTGTACTGTCCCCAGGCGGCACGCAACCTCGTCTCGGTGAGTGGATTCGGAAAAAAGCGCGTCATATTGAAGCTGGGCCGACTGCCCACTATTTTCCCGACTTTATAGCCTGCTCTTGGCTCCGCCTGAGAATGGGAGCTTAACGACCGACGGCTGTGGCTTTTTTGTCCCCGCAGGAGATCATGATGCATCTGGCCGGTATTGGAAGAACAGAGCGCTCTGTGAACACGAGTATCAGAGGGGCATAGTTGACATGCCGGGGGCTGAAAGTGTTCATCTCGGCCCCAACTGAGAGGGGAGAGTTCAGAGGCAGAGGAGCAATGCTTGGACAGAGACGACAAAGACATTGATGGCCATGCCATGTCAGCTGAGTCTGATCCAGGATTACGTGGACTGTGTCTATGTTAACCATTTGTTTATCTCTCGAATCAAACCCACGTGGGGGCTTGATATGCGATTAGATTTGACAAGAAGCTCTCTCGATGCATGTGGCCGCAATGGGAGACCGTAGGGTAGGGTCCGCGGGGATATCTACCACATGCGGAGGGAGAGAAAACAACACCTGTGGGAGGGGGTGATGAGGAGGCCGCAATTCTCTACGGCGATGTTGCGTGGTTTAGACGCCGCATGCATTCCCTTGCACTTGACCTTGAAGAATCAATCCCGAACAGGAAGCTAAACCCTTCCATCAAGATTCTCCCGCCTCTTCCATTCCAAGATTATCTGCAAAAGTGGGAAGTTCCTTGCCGGATCCCCCTCACCACCTACACGCAAGGACCAAGGACCCTCCCGCTAGCTAATGCAACGGTAAAGATAACGTGCAAACATCTGCCGTTATCACTGGCCCGCGCGGGGGGGAAAAGATTCGAGGCAACATCTCGATGATAATCTTCATTCGAACAAGACCTGGTAGATGGGCAGACTTCTGCTGCAGGGTTGGCTGCATATCATTGACAAAATCAGACGGCACAGACACAGACCCCTAGTTCTTGATTTGCTCACTTTTTGATGACATTTCTTTCCGATGACATGCAGATCCCTGGTTCTTGAAGGTGGAAGATCGGCTGGAAGGGAGGGTGGTGATGCGCTTCGGCCAATCGGAGGCTCAAAGTGACCGGGACTGCTGCCAACAGGGGTAATCAACGCCAGACTCGATGGGACACCGAATGACATTGGAGGGGCAGGTCGGCTGGGGAAAACTGCGACGTTGTGCCATCCAAGAGGGGGTTTCTTTGGAAGGACGAGGCGATTGATATTAATCAAGCATGTCGTTGTGTTGTGATGCGGTGCGTGGATGGTTGAAACTACCACTTCCACGCTGAGCCAATGTGCGATGGTATCGCATTGCAACGACAAGAGACTCGAGACGGGCGGAAGTCCTGGGATATAAAATGTCAAGATATCTCCCACTTTCACCCATAATGTCCGTTACGAAGAGCTCCCTTATCCAGGCCAGAAGATACGACTCACATCTTTGTCTACAATGAAGACCTCCGCCATCACCGCCGTCATTGCCTGGGGCGCCCTCGCCCTCGCGGCCCCCGCTCCCACTCCTGTACGTCGCAAACAGAGAATCCCCAAGAAACCCCCTCCTCCAGATCCTGCAGTAAAGCTAATTACATTCCGTTTAAAAGCCTGGTATCCCAACCGAGTCAGCCGCCCGCACCCAGCTTGCCGCGCTCACCGTCGCTTCCTCTGGTAGCGGCACCGGTTACAGCCGTGATCTCTTCCCCCACTGGCATACCGTCTCGGGCACCTGTAACACCAGGTAAGACAGGCCTTTATTTCGTACTCCTTTAGATTGGGCGTCGAGTTTTACTAAATAAATCAATTCTCTGCAGGGAGTACGTCCTCAAGCGTGATGGCACCGGTGTCGTGACCGACTCGGCTTGCGCGGCCACCTCTGGAACTTGGAAGAGTCCCTATGATGGTGCGACTTGGACTGCGGCCTCTGACGTAGACATCGACCACATGGTTCCTCTCAAGAACGCCTGGATCGTAAGTTTTGTTCCCTTCTTATTTATGAACGACGGCTGGCTTGGCAGAGACAAGGTTGTCTTTATACATTTCACGTCCATGAAAAAAGCTAATAGCCTCCTTCAAGTCCGGCGCCTCCTCCTGGACCACCGCCAAGCGCGAGCAGTTCGCCAACGACATCGACCGACCCCAGCTCTGGGCCGTCACCGACAACGTCAACCAGAGCAAGGGCGACAAGAGCCCCGATTCCTGGAAGCCCCCTCTCACCAGCTTCTACTGCACCTATGCCAAGAGCTGGATCCGAGTCAAGAATTACTGGGCCCTGACTATTACTTCGGCGGAGAAGTCGGCGTTGTCTTCCATGTTGGATTACTGCTAGATGCGCGTTCTGCAAAGTTGACTGCACCGAAAGGTCTAGTGAATCCTATTAAGGCGTTAGCAGCCTTCCTTTTTCTACAAGTTGAGAGACATGGGATGTGTCAGAATGATCATAATCGAGGACATTGAGGTGAACGCAGGCTCCTCAGGTGAAAACTCACGTCCTTTCTGCCGTGTAAAGCTGTCAATAAGTTGGCCATTCTTAAGAGCAATTCCTTCTACCTCAGGACTTCCGCGGGGTGTGGCTTTCTGAACCGTAGCCCCGGTGGATATAGCATCAGAAACGTCATGTGTTGATGCAAGGAATCATAAGCGAGCTCCAGCACTTGTACTTGGTAGGTATCGGATCGGGAGAGCGTGTGAAACCCACGTGCCCATGTAGCCTCTGCATTTCGAAGGCGGCAGTCGCAATCTTTCATCCATCCCCACACCTCCAGAGACAAATCAGCTCGAAAGATCCATCTGCAAGAAAGGTTTGCGGGCAGTTATGCCGACTCAATATAGCTTACAAACTAGGAATCAAATCGTCATAGATGTGTCAAAACGTATTTGCCGAGTTCCGTTGCGCAGACCTGCATGAGGCCCGTGGCGAGGACAGAACTCGCTTCAAGCAAATTACGCGTTTGCGACGTTACTCAGAGCAGTGAGACTGGGCAGTGCTGCCCCGAATCAAGGGAAATTGCCGTTATCCTCCAAGAGTTCGAACCAGAAAAGGACTGTCCAGAGTGTCGTGGGGAGACGCCTCCCGAGACACCGTGATGCTTATAGATTGGTGTTTGGATGATGATTGCTACCTAGGTCTGGGGTAGTGTTTGGGGCGTCCTGGGCAGCGCCTTCGGTAGTGGAGAGCCCGCTCTTTTGTTTTAGTATCGCCAGCCCCTCCTGTTCTGCTGCACCACCCCACATATACATATTTGCATAGTTCCTCGCCGTTTCGATCCACGATTCTCGTTTCGTAAATGTCCTAAGGTGGTATAATTAGGGGGTACACACACGAAGTAATGTAAGGACAAGGGACAGAGGAAGCATACCAAGATCCATTATCGCCTCCGCGACGCGTCGCCAGATACACTGCGTGGGGGATAGACGAAAGGTCTGCCCTGCCTGTAACACACAGGTCGTAGATGAACCACGCATTGCCCTTTGGCGAGTCAAAATTCGGCAAATAAAATATGTTATCATAGACTGGCAGCTGGACCTTGGGCTTGATTGGCCTTCCCAGCTCCTGTCTGCAGAATGCGTCGCCAAGCTTGAACGGCCGCTCTTCTGGAATATCCGAAATGTCGGCAACGCAAGCTCGGATGATGATACGCATTGGTGTCATCGGCTGCATTTTGGGCAGGTCTAGGTGGTGGAGCCGACAGGTTGACGCAGTGAATGGGTCTGGTCTGGTCCCTTGATTCGAGGTTATTCCAATAAGCATTGATCGAAGGGACAAATACAGAGTATATCCGATGTATGCTTGGTCTTGTGATGCCTAAGGCAGCCCTGCCGGAATTGACTTCAATCCACTGTACCTCAGACTCAGAGAGCATGGGCCCTGGAAACAGGATCCCAGGCACTGCCAATCAAAGAATATGAGATTGAAAATCAGTTTGCGGCACCCATTTCGCCTTTGATGTACGCTAGAAAATACACTCTCGCATTCATAACCAAGCTGCCTTTGAACCTTTATTTTGTTTTGTTTCTCGTTCTGTTTCGAGGTGTCTTGTCAGGCTAGCTGTGTGCCATGCGTGCCATGCGTGCCATGCGTGCCATGATGTCGAAGGGTAGAAGTAAAAGCAGTTCTGGATGGTGGAAGAAAGGCTGATAGATGGCTTGTCCTGCCCGCCTTGGGGATATTAGGATGTAAGTGTGTAAGTGCTATTCCTGCCATGGGCGGGGACTACTGTGGCAGCACGCCGTGATCACATGAAGATAATAAGGTAAACGAAAGAGCACCTTCCACGCCTACCAATATCTCGGTCCCCGCCATCTATCCTTTATATATGAGTTCATGGCAAGAACTGTATCTGAAGTCGATGTGCTTTCCTTGCTCCCCGGCTCCCCAGGCACCGAAAATCGAGGCGGTAAGCCGTGGAATTGGGTTCTTGGGGACTATTTCTTCGACTGAAGGGCCTGAAGCCCAGTCGATAACCCATGGACAGTTGGGTGTCTTAGCCGCCGACAGGAACCACAGCCGACTATCTCCGGGAGTCGATATCAATGCGAAAGAAACGCAGCGGCGAGGACACAGAAGCCTCCCTAAGTCGTATCAACCGCATCATTCAAAATCCAGTGCACAGGCACAGGCACAGGCGAAGTCTTCAGAGATAGACCCAGGAAAGGAGCAACCTCACGCTTCGCAGAGCCAGGCTCGAAATGTTTATATAGTGAATATATGCACGTCCCACAGGGAGGAGGCATGGGTTCATCGCGGGAGATAGTTGGACGGCGTCTTCCTCCAGTATTCTAACGAAGGCCATCGCAAGCATCAAGGGGCAATGATACGGCTACAAAAGACCTTGCCAAGGGATCGCCCTCGTATATAGAACGTGCTCGGCTGGCCCATATTGTTACGCGTCTGGCGGGAGCTTGAGATCTGTCAAAGAATGGAGTCAGACGGGAGAATAAGAAGAAAAGATAGTGAGTGTTGAATACCTTGCTCGAAAGAAGAGACTGCGTCTTTTCCCAAGATGTGTCAAGTGACTGGGGATGAGGCTCTTCCTTTGGAAATCGCTAGAGAATTGACCCCTGGTCCCAACTAGTTAGTGTTCATCCCAGGTCTCCCAACGTCCTTCCCCAAGCCTTCTTATACCCTAACTCCATGTGAAGCAAGTCATCGTCCTTCCCAAATCGTCCTCTCAGAAGCATCATGGAATCAAGGAAGCCTCAACATACAAACACAAACATCCCACAAACAAACTGGATTTCAATATCTCATCATATTACATCTAGTCATATACACAAAAGAAGCCCCCAATCATCACTCACGAAAGGACCCAAACTCCAATCCCCTCAAAACCAAACAAGCTCGACGAAATCATAACAAGAACGAAGGAGGTTCTGGAACAGGCCCGGCCGCAGCTGGAAGTGGAGAATCGAATAACCGTCAAGAAAAGAAAATAATAAAAAAGACAGTAGTGAAAGAAAAGACTGAAGAAAAACAGGAAGACATAAGGGAAGACATTATGCTCTCGCTCGGGGGGTATCTGTACATGGACGTATTCCGACAATCTTCTTCTTCTTCTTCTCCCCAGACCAAGTCTCCCACCCAGAGGTGAATCGCAGTCGACCTCCAAAAATTAACTTCCATCTCAACTCGTTTGTTTGCGAGACCCCGTATTGTTTTCACGTGTAAAACCCATAAGCTTTCCCCGTTCTTGTTTTTTCTTCCTTTCGTGTTTTCCCTGTGTTGAAATCCCACACCCAAAGAAAAAAA